>BQNB010064233.1:0-35392 GCA_026074375.1 Tanacetum coccineum
TTGACTTTCTTTGACTTGAGCTTTTCTTGGTCAGGGTGTTCAGCAATGAGTTTCCTCAGTTTCATGCTGAATCTTGCATTTTCAGTAGACTTAACCATTGATTCAGCTACTAGATATGACACAAGAGCTTCCATCCCCACTTTGTCGATGTCACCCCATCTTTGAAATGCTTGATCCCCAAATTCATCAGTGAAGAAAATTCCATACTAAGGTTCTTCAATGACCATGTTATTAATGAACGATTGCATTCTAATCCAGGGATTCTTGTTTTAGGCTCAAGTTCCATGTGCTTTTGTTTCCTTCCTGAGGATCGGGATGAGGCTTGTTCAGGGGCTGGAGCAGGAAGAGCAGAATGAATTCTAAGTTCCTTAGGAATTTTCTTTAGTCTTTCATATCTTCGACTTAAAGAATTTGTCAAGTCTTTTACCACTGCATTTTTCTTTTTGGGAATGATTTCCCTCAGTTCATCCAATTCGGAGATACCAAATGCACCAAAGAGAAAGGGTTCATGGACTTTAAAGTTTCTACCATCAGTGCCTCTATAGACTGTTATAACCACTAGCTTGGTTTTTAGATGGATCTTGATATCAATGATAGGTTTTGGTTTTAGTCTGTTGCTTATTCAGTAGCTTGGTTACGAGATCACTGTAAATGATCTCCCCTATGTCAACCTCAGTCCTAGTGATGAAACTGTAGGCTAAAAGCTGCTAGATGGAGTTGACTTATTCAGTAGAAGAGTAGTTCCCGCCGAGAACCTGAATCACAAAAGTGAACAAAATTCTCCAAGCCACAAGAAAAGAGTTTTTCAGGACTAGGGTTTTGTCCAGGTAACTCGGGTTGATGGCAATTTTGCCCAATTCTTTCTTCACAACTTCAGGTGCAGGATGAGCCACATATTTACCATTATTATAATCAAGGCCAGTTGATGAACAAAATGTGTAAAAGTTAAGGGTCAAAGGTCTTTGCCCATTTAAAGTTGAAAACTTGATGAGGAATTCCTTGAGTGGGCATTTCTCAGGCTCATCAGTTGATTGTGGGCATTCTCTAAGGCTCTCAAGTTGATGGAAAAAAGGGTCAAACGGCTCAAAAGCAAGTTGCTCCAATACTCATTGAGGCTTGTTCTGATAGACCACTAAGGGACAGTTGGTAAAAGCATTGTACAAAGGACAGTTTCGTAAAAATTTCATTATGGTCTTGTAGGCAGGCACATTTAGTGGGTAGTTTTTAATGGTTACCCACCACATTGTTGGTCTAAAAAATCATGTTGTCCACAGTCATGTTTGTCCATTGGGGAGCATACTTGATTGTTTGTTGTTCTACCATTTTGATATGAGTAATGTTTTGAAAAACAAAAAAGTTTTAATGGCATAATACCACACACCAGATGGTCACAGGTTTATTTCAAACACTTCTCCCCCCCGCGCCCATACGAAATACGTGGGCGTAAAAGAAAGCCGAGAAACGGGCTTAATAACGTCAAAGTTATGTCATTTTTGCTAAAGGTTGTAATTACTAAACGTTTCTTACTTATAATAACGATTTCACGTAAACGATTTGTAGTGATATAGCTATATAGAATATATTATGTTATTAGTGATTCAGAAGTTGCTATATTACTAGGGAATTTCATAATGAGGCTTCTTCGGGATGCGTATTGACGAGTTGTGGAGTTAAACGATTAGATGGTGATATAGCTATATAGAATATATATGTTATTAGTTATCGAAGTGCTATATTACTAGGGAATTTCATAATGAGGCTTCTTCGGATGGCGTATTGACGAGTTGTTGGATTTACGATTTAAAGTGTCCTAACTCCTCGTACGTCATGTCATGACCTCTTAAATTATGATAGCCCGAACGATAGTACGATGATAACTATATAGGATTATATACAGTTGTTGTTAGACAACGTACTTGAATACTGATTCGACCTATATTAACTAGGTTGCATTCGAGCGTTAGCGTGACGCGTTTTTACTTGGGATATTTTGTTATCAGTTTACTCACTCAAGGTGAGTTCATAGCCCCATGTTTTACAATTATTAAATTACAAGTTTTTGGGGTGAGAAACATATGCATGTTTTACAAATTGGACGCAAGTGTACATTTTATCATGATTACGTTTTGCCTAAGTAGCGATAACCCACTATGCCCAGGAATCATGAACTGTCAATTACTGGAATGTGAGCGCGAATGATTATAGATAGATCTATTTGGGATTGACCTCCCCGTTCGGGTGACTAGCTATCACTGGAAACGAACGTATATCATGTCGGATACTGGATGTTACGGGTTGAACATCATCACGGGCAATGTAGGCAATATTTATATATTGTATTCAATTATGTCGAGCTTCGGTGTCATGAGCTTAGGAAAACGTAATTACATTTTGTGATGTCTGCATCTGTTGCATTATCACGGGGAAAGTCTTGCGGTCCTGCATATACATTTACATAAACCTATGAAATTCACCAACTTTATGTTGACGTTTTTAAATGCAATGTTTTTCAGGAGGTCATTAAGCACGAGGTGCGAAGGATACATTGGTGGTTATATTTTGAAGTCATGCATTAAAGATTTAGTCGCATTACATTTTGTGTATCTGTTATGGGCTGGAAATCTTTGTAATAATAACAAGTAAACAAGTAAAGCTTCGGGCTTTTGTAACACATACTTTATTAAATCCAATGTATCAGTTTTAAACGACTTTTTGGTCGTTCTTATATTATCTTGTGTTATTGATCTGAGAAGTAACACGCCCCGGACCCTTATTCCGCTGCGACCCAATTTAGGGGTGTTACAGATTGGTATCAGAGCCAAGGTTATAGAGAACCAGGTCAAATGTTTTTGCTGGACTATAACCATTTTCAAACATTGCATTCATACAAAGGGGTTTTCACGGGACATACATACACTAATTGTGCATTAGTCGGTTAGGCTAGATGCATGCATGATTGATATACATGTTATAATATAAATGTATATTACTATAAGAGTCTTATATTAGCATACTTATATAAGCTAATTTTGATTTCAGATATTATCATGTCAGATTCTGAGCATTCTACAGTTACATACACATCAGTATCCTTTCCAGTTGAGGACGATTTAGACATTGGTTCACCAGGAGTCGATGGATCACCCATTATGCCAGAGGATCCATATGCTTACATAATGGCTGTTTATGAGGTTCTACCATCGCCTGACTACATACCTGGACCCGAGGTTCCACCATCGCCTGACTACATACCTGGCCCCGAGGAGCCGTAGTCACCTCCCCTACTGGACTTTGTTCCTAAGCCAATGTACCCTGAGTACATGCCACAGGAGGATGAGATACTCCAGGCCGAGGAGCAGCCACTACCTGCTGCTGCTGCCTCACCCACTGCAGATTCACTTGGATATGTTCCTAAGTTTGATCCAGAGGAGGATGATGAGGATCCCGAGGAGGATCCAGCTGACTACCCTGCTGATGGGGATGATGATGATGATGAGGATGAGGACGAGGACGAGGATGAGGAGGAGGAGGAGGAGCACCCAGCTCCGGCCGACTCTGTCCCACCTGTACACCGTATGACTGCCAGGATATCTATCCGGGATGAGCCATCCATATCACTTCCTCCTAGGGAAGAGGTCGAGAGACTTCTTGCCTTAACCACCCCACCACCATCACCACTTACTCCACTATCATCTCCATTACCACAGATACCATCACCACCATTACCTATACTATCACCACCACCCAATAGCCCTACTCATATTGAGATTCCCGAGAGTTGTTTACCGCTTCGGAAGAGGGTGCGTTTTGCTTCTCCCACCCCTAGTCATGAGGTCGGGGAGAGTTCAGCAGCCGGTGCTGCTAGGCAGGATAGACCTACCATAGCGAGGGAGGACCTTTATGGATTTGTCGATATGGTTGATGTCCCTCCTAGATGTTCGACGTCTAGGGAGTTAGACTATGGCATTACGGATACATGGGATGATCTGGTAGGAGCCATCGATGAGATTGCACCGACCACCCTAGAGGGGGTCAATCAGAGGGTTACCGATCTTGCTACCATTGTTGAGCAGGAGACTACCATCATGTATGGTATTATGGAGGATGCTCAAGATGACCGGTCTCAACTAAGAGGCCGAGTTAACTTGTTGTATAGGGATAGGCCTGTTCATCGTCGTTTAGCAGTAATGATAGAGAGAGAGGCTAAGATGGCTCGTGAGGCTTGGGGACTATCCATGGATTCTAGCGACTATGCACGTTCAGATGTTATGTCATTACGTACTACAGTAGTGGCGCAGAGTGCATTGATTTCAGAGTTACAGTCAGCAGATCACAGGAGACAGAGGGTGATTTCAGAGTTATTGGCATCAGACCACAAGAGACAGGTTCAGTTGACTAAGACATTGAGGTTGCTGAAAGGACTACAGACACAGATGGTCGAGTTTCAGAGTCAACATGGACCCGCAGAAGGTCCGTTACAGCCTGATGCACCAGGAGAGGCTGGTAGCAGTTCCTAGATTTGGTTATGTTGTAGCTATGCTATGCAGCCTGTTAAGTATTATGGGTTATTCCCAGCTAGCAGACTGTATAGATCTTTTGTTTTGTTTAGCTACCCAGTATAGGTCTTTTGTTCAGGTATTATCTACCTTGTACAGCATACTAAGTGTTGGAAACACGAAAAGTGTCGGTCACTTCCAAAGTTGTAATAATCTTAGCTCGTAGTTAAGTATAAGGATTAGATTAGGTCCCATTATCATTTCTGATTTGTTTGACCTTTACATCATTTTAGTTTTCTACCATCCTGATAAAAGGTATAAATCATTTCAGGTGGCTTGACTCTTCTTCCGAGAAAATTATACCCATGTGATACCTTGAATACTCATCAACGAATGACCTTGGGAATATTTCTCATGATTGATATTGACATTGGACTTACTGGTCCAAACAAGTCCATATGAAGAAGATGCAAACACTTCCTGAAGGACAAGTTTTGTTTAGTTTTGAATGAAGCTCTATGGTGCTTACCTTTTTCACATGCCATGCAAGGTTTATCCTTTGAATAAACTAGTGAAGGAAGACCAAGAACTTTGTTTTGTTTTGCAATTTTAATAATGTTCTTTAAATTGAGATGTTGATGCCTTTATACCATAGCCAGTTTACACTTTCTGAGGCTTAAGGCAAAGAACAGGCTCCATTTGGAGTTATTGATGACATGTCAAGGACATATACATCATTTCTTCTAGGTGCTATCAAGACAATTTATTTGTTAGCATTAAATATTGTTCCTTGCTTATCATCAAACTGTACAATATACTTAGCATCACAGAGTTTACTAATGCAAATTAGATTGTACTTAAGACCATTTACAAAGGCTACTTTTGTAAAAACTATACCCTTGTAGTTTATTGAACCATAACCCTCAGTAATACAAGATGAGTTATCACCAAACACTACCTTAGGACCTGGTTGCTCTACATATTTATGCAGATAACTCTTAACACCAGTCATACTCCCTTTAGCAACCCATTTTGTCCGTACCAAATGGCCCCCTAATATGTCTCTGCACAAATAATGAACATGGGTTATTTTTTCTTTAGTGAACCTACTTTTTGGGTGGGCTCCTTGTCCCTTTGCAGGCCTGAAATTTCTCACCGTCTATTTAATGATCAAATTCGTTATGGTCAGAGGTGGAGTGTACAGTGCTTCCACATGTATTACACTTTACCCCAATTAAGGACTCATTAGACTAAGAGGATTCAGCTAGTACTCCTCCTCTAATCTGAATAACACGATTGTGTCATGAGGTAAAGTAATCATAGGTTCCACAGATTTCACACTCAGGGTAGTTTCTACAATCATAAGGTATATGATCATTAAAACCACAGCGTGTTCATGGTGGGAAAGGCTTTGCCTTTGCTCTCAGGATCTGCTTGGAAGAAGATGCATATTGATAAGGCTGAGCCTTGTAGTTCTCACTTCTTTTTAGTAAGGCAATATACATCTCATGATCTGAGGTCCTATGATCCTCCCTTTTGCATATCATGCAGTAGAGAATCCTATAGCAATCATCAGTTGAATGATTGGTATAGTGACAGAGTTCACACTTAAGTTGTGGCTTTTGAATAGGCTTAGGCCTGAGTGATTTTGATGAGCCAGTACTCTGAACTTTGGGTTTAGAGTCTTGACTTATTTTAGATGAATCAACTGATTTGGATGACTCAGCCTTTTGAATCTTTGAATTTGATTCTTGAGTCTTTTGGTCAAAGTTGACCTTTTCATCTATTAACATCTGAATAAGTTTTGTTAATTCATTTAATTTTGACTTTTGTTCAGTGTCTTTGACTTCAGTAGGAACTGAAGGTGTGGTTTGCTTAGATTCATTAACAGTAACAATTCCTAAAACACTTTCGTTAGAAGAATCCTGTGTTTCAGGCTTTGTGTGTTTCATGATACCTAAGCCTGGTCTCTCTTTTGGAGAGTGGGGTTGAAAGGTTAATGGCAGTACCTCTGAGCTTGGTGAAGCTATTTAAATACACACACATTTGTCGGGGTGATGGTGTAGTGGAAGTAAAAGGAATTCGATCATTCAGAATCTTTAGATGATTTAGGGGTATTTGAAGTTTCAAGAGACTCATTGACAGCTTGACTTTCAGGGACTAAAATTCTTTCAGTTTTAAAGTTTGGAAGTTTGCTGTCAGGATTGAGTCTCTCAACCCAATCTTTGGTTTTTGGAACCATTTCTTAGTCATACCCCATGGAAGCAGGAATAAAAAGATTTCATTTTCATCTTTTTAAGATGAATACCTCAGTGATTAATTCACACCAAGAACTATCTTCGTAGGGGGTTGTGAGGAATTTTCTCACTGATGCAGGAAGTCACTAGACCTTTTTTGAGCAGGTTAGCCATTTTCCAATTGATCTTTTTCTCCACTTTGAGTTGTTCTTGAAGAGCATGATTTTCACTTTTTATAAGTTCAGTGTTTTGAATTTGAAAAGTGACAGCATCAAAGCTTTGGCTTGTTTTAAGATTAGCAATTCATCTCTACATTTATTTAATTCAAAAACCATTTTGTTATACTTAGAAAGTAAGTTTAATCATTGCTCTTCAACAAACTTAAGATCAATGTTGATATACTTTAGGTAATTTTGCCAATCGGCATCTTCATCCATAGAGAGAAGAGTGTTTACCTTTCTCATGGTGATGTCGACCCATTCACCATTACGAGCATGACTCTTTCCAACAGTGAGCTCATCATCAGCTAGAGCCATCAGTACCTTGACCTGAGTGACTTCTTCCTCATCGGAAACTTCTTCCTCATCCCAATTAAAGGTTTAAGCGACTAAACATTTGTTCTTTGGTTGGAAGGTCGTTGGGTTCTGAGAGCTTGAGGGACTTGTCTCAAGGAGTGCAAGCTTAGCTTTCATCTTCTTGTACTCAGCCTTGTAATCTTTCTGAAACTTTTGATCAGCTTGATTATTTGAGTTAGAAGAAGACTGAATAAGTTTTAGAGTAAACCTTGGTTGAAAGCCTTTAGACACTGATGAGTAATTATTCACTGGTGATTTGTAGAATGTTTCAACATTGTTAGAAAAATAGTCTCTTGCAAAATGACCTTTGTTGCCACATTTGTAACATTCAATATTTTCATTTGCCTTTTGACCTGAGAAATTGTTTCTTCTTTTTATAAAACGTTTTGAATTTGCCAAAAGGGCTCTTTCATGATACTCAATATCTAAGTCTCTTAGATACTCCTCACTAGTCCTTTCATCTACTTCATCATCAGAATTTTCTTGGAAATCCTAAATGACATTGTTAGAGAAGAAGGCAGTAGAAATTAGAGTGCTTGATGGAGTGGTAATGAGGGCCTTTTTGGTGTCAAAATACCTTCTTTGAATTAGGTTGTCTTCATAGACAAACCTTCCATAGATATCTGCAAGGTCAAGGGTCTGAGTATGATTGGCATTCCTCAGTCCCTGAGAGAAAGTTAGCCATTTCTCAAGGAGACTGTTCACGAAACCAACATTGATTTTGTGTTTAGAGAGGTTAACGCCATTATTGGCAAGCTCATTGAGCGGGGTCTTATAGCGGGTGTAGGTTTGTGAGAGACTTTCAGTGGACTTTTCCCTGAAAGTTTGTTACTCAAGTTTTAGATCTATGATTCTATTTTCTTTGGTATCTAAGGGACCTTCAAAGTTGTGAACCAAGTCAGTCCATGTTTCTTTCACTGAAACACAGCGACAGATTCCATTATGTCATCTGGTAAACATGACATAATGATGCTTTTAAGGCGCTGGTCTTGAACGACCACCCTCCTCTCATCAAGAGTCCATTGGGACTCAAGCTTAGCATCACCTTCAACTGTTTTTGGCTGAAATAGACCATCCTTAATACATTTTAAGTAGTAGGGTTCCATTCCTGCTAAGTAGCAAAGCATTCGCTTTTTCCACTTATTAAATTTTCCCGGCTCTAGTTTAGGAGCAATAGCAGCGTAGCTACCTCCCTTTTTGTCAAGTAGTTAGGGTACATCATTTACTGCAGCCATTTAAGGATATAGGTTTTAAAAGCTTAAGTAAATTAGTGTTAAGTAAGCTTTACAAACCTAAGGCTCTGATACCACTTGTTGTTCCCACTTAGTTAGTGAACAATAACTACAAAGTTATTATTAACTAACTCACGGCATGCAAGTAAAGTAAACTAATTGGTGTTTTGAAAAGATTTGTGTTTGTAAATCTAAATAGCAAGTAAAAGACACAAAATTAACTTTTCAACGTTTAACTCTTTTTATTAAGAATTATACCCCATTGTATGCGGAACTACAATGTGGATTGAATGACAATGTGTGTGTGATCTCCTCACTAATAACTTTGCATAAACCTAAAGTGTTATTAAAAGTTAACTACTATGTTAACCAACTGAGCTTGCTCAGGGACTTAGTAGATTTGGAGGAGTAGATGTGTGTTTGTGAAAGATACGACTTTAAATGCACAAACTTAACATCTAATCCTTTACAAGAGTTCTATTATAACTACTTAGGAAGGGTCACACCTCTTGGGTGTTGAGCACTTATCTTAGATCTAATAGGTTAGTACATGTTTAGTGATTTGTCCCTATTACAATATCTATTCTAAGTATGGGACAAATGCTCTTTCCAAGTTCAGTTCCTAACACTAAAATTGTCTTATACCCTCTTCAGGAAAAGTTGACTTCCGGAGATAAGAGCTTAGACTTATCTGCTTTCAAATTATCCTGCCTATTCTTCAATCTCTTGTCTTCAGGGTCTTCTAGTTGTTGGAGATCGTATAGGGCTTAGTGAGTCTATTGCCACGACTCACTGGACCCATCACCTTCTTCTTTGGCTCAGGCTTCATTCACTGAGTACCGCCTCACTGGATGCTAGAGTCTTTCTTATAGACTTAGGCTGCACATCTTGAAGGTAACTCACTAAGCGACTATTCACTCAGTGACCTTGAAATGTTAAAGGTTATTTACACTTAGGTTATATTGTATTCAAATCCTAAGTGAAAGATCACTGGGCACTGAATTGGCCCAACATCTTGGTTGGCCTAAACAAACCTCTGCCCATTTGAAAACTAGCCACCGGTTTGGTATGAAAAAGGCAGCGGTTTAGTGACTTATTAAGGACAGCGGTTTACTCTGCTAGGCAACGGTTTGCTTATTTTTTTTAAGTAAGCGGTTTGGTAATAATCTAGCAGTGGTTTAGTGATTCTTTATCACACCCAGCCAAGGTGGAAACACGAGGCGTAACGTCATGGGTATCATCACAACACAATGGTGTCAACAATAAAGAGAACTACAATGCATTAAATAAAACAAAAATTAACACAAATTGTCATGATAATACCGAACACAAGAAAAAGGGGTCATGTATTAAGGTAAAAGAGTTACGCCAATACAAAGACATAAACAAAATATCCCAAAACCTAAAACATTCAATCACATTCAAAGTATCAATTCAAAACAAGTGCGAAAAGAAAAATAGGATATAGACTCCGCATGCAAGCCTACGGTCTCACTAGCCAATTTTCCTAACTTCACTTTCCTCAAGGTGCTCACCTGAAAATGATGCTTAAAATGTCAACAATAATGTTGGTGAGAGTCATAGATTTTAGACATGCAATAATACCCGCTTTCAATGTGATTATCAAGACAAGGTAGGACAATAATGAACTATCATGAACCTATGCTAGCATGCAACAAAATCATATCAACATATTCACATACTCAATTTCACACTCGGGCTTAGAATAGCTGGCACTGTAAGCAACCAAGCTCACCTAGAATGTACCCATCCTCTCCCATAGTACCATAACCAACACTAAGTATGCATACTCATCCGATCCCAATCAATATCACAAATCAGACTGAGTAGGCGTACTCATCCGATCCCAATCAATATCACAAATCACACTGAGTAGGCCTACTCATCCGATCCCAATCAATATCACAAATCACACTGAGTAGGCGTACTCATCCGATCCCAATCAATACCAACATGTAACACATCAGTCCCAGTGATGAGACTATAGGTAAAAGCTATGAGTTCACTTGTTTAGTAGAAGAGTAGTTCCCGCCGAGAACCTGAATCACAAAAGTGAACAAAATTCTCCAAGCCACAAGAAAAGAGTTTTTCAGGACTAGGGTTTTGTCCAGGTAACTCGGGTTGATGGCAATTTTGCCCAATTCTTTCTTCACAACTTCAGGTGCAGGATGAGCCACATATTTACCATTATTATAATCAAGGCCAGTTGATGAACAAAATGTGTAAAAGTTAAGGGTCAAAGGTCTTTGCCCATTTAAAGTTGAAAACTTGATGAGGAATTCCTTGAGTGGGCATTTCTCAGGCTCATCAGTTGATGGAAAAAGGGTCAAAGGCAACAGCAGTGCTCCAAAACTCCTTGAGGATGTTCTGATAGACCACTAAGGGACAGTTGGTAAAAGCATTGTACAAAGGACAGTTTCGTAAAAATTTCATTATGGTCTTGTAGGCAGGCACATTTGGTGGGTAGTTAAAGTTACCCACCACATTGTTGGTCTAAAAAATCATGTTGTCCACAGTCATGTTTGTCCATTGAGGAGCATACTTGATTGTTTGTTGTTCTACCATTTTGATATGAGTAATGTTTTGAAAAACAAAAAAGTTTTAATGGCATAATACCACACACCAGATGGTCACAGGTTTATTTCAAACTTGATCGTTGTCGTGAAATGCATGATATGCTGTCAAAAGGTACTATACGAAGATGGATATGTTTGTATGGAACACGATTGACCAAAAAAAATGTTTGAAAGAAGTATTGCAATGAATAACTGATTAAGAGATAATATTTTTACCGAAAAATTGAAGAACATCCACACTTTTGCTTTGAGATAGAATTTGAGCTGACTTTATTTGCTTTTGGAAATTTGTATGTGTTCTTGTTTTGAAGAAGGGTATTTATAGAGGGTGTGTGAAAAGGTTTTGATTATTTTAAAATTTTCATTTTTTGAAAAAAGTTAAAATTGTTTTAGGAACGCATTTAATGCTATAACCCACTAGTTGCACGATTCCCTCTTTTACGGCTATAGTGTAGCCGTTCTGTTGTCTTTCACTTTTGCAGTCGTGACGTATGGATAACGATCAAGAGTCTTTTGATTAGACATGTTGGGAATAGATTGTGTGCATGGAAGTGAGCATTAAATGCTTGTTAGGGTTAATTGAGTGAAATTTGAAGTGGAGGCCCATGACTATTGGATGACAGTTTGTTAAGGAATATTTTTTCCTTATTTAATGTGTTCAGTCACCAACCTAGGACATTAAGTAACTAAATACTTGGAGAATTTAGTTACTTCATTTAATGTGTCCCTCAGTGTCATGGGATTTATGTGGGTTTCAGGGAGATGGTTTCAAGGGGAAGAATATACACCATACTGAATATGATTAATCAGGGAGACTGATTAATCAATATTCAACATGCCTAATTTTGCTTTCAGTCTGGTGAAAGTAGGTTCATCCAGGGGTTTAGTAAGGATATCATCTAGCTGATACTCAGTGGGGATAAAGTGTAATTCAATATCTCTTTTAAGGATGTGATCTCTGATGAAATGATATCTAATATCAATATGCTTGGTTCTTGAGTAAAGTACTCACAAACCTTCCCAACCATTAGGGTTTCTCTCAACAGTAACTTTCGTCTCATTTGTCACGGAGGGGATATCATACGTTATTATTAACATCTCACCTCGAGATTGTTGATTTTGACATAGTGGCAATATGCTCAGCCTCCGAGTACTAAAACCAAAATGCACTAATCGAGTCTAGAGCCAAGAGATCAATCAAAATCTCGTTAGGATACATTCCATTTCAAACACTTGTTGAACATCATCAGGTTCACAAGCTGTTATCAAGAGTCCTACGCAATATCATTGTGATATTTGCCAGAACATCCGAGTGATACTAATGTATTCACAATGAAGATGGAAATCCTGTTTAAGCCAGCATCAACAAGTCTTGGTAGGTGACTTGCGAGATTCTATATGATTAAACTTGTGACAACTGGGATATCAATTTGGTCAGAAATGAATTGACGGTTGAGAATTTTGATATAAAACTTACCTCTCGAGGTGTTACAAAATACTCTTTAACGAGTGTCTACGTCGATTGATTTTCAAAATAATTTTCTAGTTTATCACTAACGAAACCTGCAGGTCCAAACGGTTGGTTAACGGCATCCTCATACCCATTCAAATGCTTCAATCTACGAAGACATACTATCCTAGAAGCTCAAGATTTAAAGACAAAGCTTCGCCAAACTTTGATAAAGCTTCAGATAATGCATAATATGAGCATGTGGTTCAAAGACATAAGAATCGCAGATGCAAAGACGATAAAAGAAAGTGACATAAGGTCAAGTCAGATCACAAAGCATGAAGGACAAGCCTACAACATATAACAAGACAAAGACCAAGAACGATCAAGCTTAAACGACAAAGCAATACACTGATTCAATGAAGGTGTGTCTCAAATGAATCACTTAGGGAGATTGTTAAATTGAGGCTAACAATCTCCCCCGAAGTGAGGTCTTAAACACGGGAACGAGCTTCCTTTATTGACTCAATAAAATTGAGGCTAACAATCTCCCCCGAAGTGAGGTCTTGAACACGGGAACGAGCTTCCTTTATTGACTCAATAAAATTGAGGCTAACAATCTCCCCCGAAGTGAGTTCATTGATGACACTCCTTCATGAGATCAGTGAGATTGCTTTTGTCGTTTAAGCTCGAGTGTTCTTGGTCTTTGTCTTCGTTGTAAGCTTGTTCCTTCATGCTTTGCGATCGGCTAAGCCATCTTGCGATCTTGTGTCTTTGACCAACATGCTCATACTATTGCATTATCTTGAAAGCTTTATTTCAGAGTTTGCGGAAGTCTTTGTCTTTAAATCTTGAGCTTTCTAGATAGTATGTCTTCGTAGATTGAGCATTTGAATGGGATTGAGGTTGCCGTTACCACCGTTTGACCTGCAGGTTTACGTTAGTGATAAACGAGAAAATTGATTTGAAAATCAATCGACGTGTCACTCGTTAAAGTGTTTTTGTAACACATCGAGAGTGTCAAGCTTTTATCAAAATTCATCAACCATCAATTCATTTACTGTAAATAACTGATTAAGAGATAAGCTTTTTACCAAAAAACTTGAAGAACACCCACACTTTTGCTTTGAGAGAGAATTTGAGCAGAGTTTATTTGCTTTTGAAAATTGTATGTGTGTTCTTGTTTTGATGAAGGGTATTTATAGAGGGTGTGTGAAAAGGTTTTGATTATTTTAAAATTTTCATTTTTTGGAAAAAGTTAAAATAGTTTTGGGAACACATTTAATGTTATAACCCACTAGTTGCACGATTCGTTCTTTTACGGCTATAGTGTAGCCGTTCCATTGTCTTTCACTTTTGTAGTTGTGACGTATGGATAACAGTCAAGAGTCTTTTGATTAGACATGTTGGAAATAGATTGTGTGCGTGGGAGTGAGCATTAAATGCTTGTTAGGGTTAATTGAGTGAAATTTGAAGTGGGGGCCCATGACTATTGGATGACAGTTAGATATGGAATATTTATTATTTATTTAATGTGTTTAGTCACCAACCTAGGACATTAAGTAACTAAATACTTAGAGCATTTAGTTACTTCATTTAAGAATATACACCATACTGAATACGATTAATCAGGGAGACTGATTAATCAATATTCAACATGCCTAATTCTGCTTTCAGTCTGTTGAAAGTAGGTTCATCCAAGGGCTTTGTGAAGATATCAGCTAGTTGATACTCAGTGAGGATGAAGTGTAATTCAATATCTCCTTTAAGGATGTGATCCCTAATGAAATGATATCTAATATCAATATGCTTGGTTCTTAAGTGATGTACTGGATTTGTTGGATATTGCAATGGCATGGTGTTGACACCACAAATCTTTGTCAAAAATAATTCATACTACGAAAGCTATCCAATATCCAAATATTCTCTTATCCAACCCCCACTCCTCATCAACATATTCATCTACAGCCACCTTCCCTCTCCAATATTCATAAACACCCCCCCCCCCCCCCCCCCCCCCCCCCCCCCCCCCCCCACCCCCCCCCCCCCCCCCCCCCCCCCCCCCCCCCCCCCCCCCCCCCCCCCCCCCCCCCCAACCCCCCCCCCCACCCCCCCTCCCTTTATAATTATCCTTCTTTTTGTTCTTAGCACTCCAACAAACTAATTTTCCACCAAGTATTTGGCAGGCACCTAAGGTGCTTTTTCTATCCATGTTGCAACCAGCATAGTCTGAGTCTAAATATCTTTAAGATCAAAACCTGAACATTTTAGATAATACAGACCAAGGGTTGGAGTACCTTTCAGGTATCTGAGGATTCTTTTCACATCTATTAGGTGTGATTCCTTTGGATTGGACTGATATCTTGCACATAGGACTGTGGAGAATTGGATATCAGGCCTTGTTGCAGTAAAGTACATCAGTGACCTAATCATTCCTCTGTATGAGGTCTTATTAACTGATTTGCCAGCTAAATCAAGACCTAAGTTGTTTGGAGGAACCATGGGTGTTTTCACTAAGGAACTATCAAAAATTTCATATTTATTGAGTAAGTTCTTGGTGTATTGCTCTTGACAAATTGAGATTCCTTTGTCATCCTGCTTGATTTGCAATCCAAGGAAATAGGTGAGTTCACCCATCATACTCATTTCAAATTTCTTTGTCATCGGTTTCTCAAACTGTTTACAAAGTTTATAGCTTGTTGATCCAATTTTTTTTATGGATTTTGGGGTCAAATCTACATACACTTGAACAAGAAGAACTTCTCCTTTTGATTTATAGATAAACAATATGTTATCTATTCTTCCCATGGCAAACTTTTTTTGAATAAGGAAAGTAGAGAGAGTCGCATACCATGCCTTTGGTGCTTGTTTTAGCCCATAAAGAGCTTTGTCAAGTTTACAGACATAGTCAGGGAACTCACTACTTTCAAAGCCAAGAGGTTGTTTGACATAAACTTTTTCTTTCAGTTTACCATTCAGGAAGGCACTTTTGACATCCATTTGGTAAACTTTGAAGTTCATGTATGTGGCAAACTCAAGAAATATTCAAATGGCTTCCATTCTTGCCACTGCTGCAAAGGTTTCATCATAGTCAATTCCTTCTTCCTGATTATACCCTTGTGCAACCAGTCTTGCTTTGTTCTTTGTTGTTGTGCCATGCTCATCTTTCTTGTTCCTGAATACCCATTTGGAACCTATGGCTATTTTTCCATAAGGGAGAGGAACAAGAGTCCATACTTTGTTTCTATAGAACTGATTTAGTTCTTCCTGCATGGCATCAATCCATCTTGGGTGCTTTAGTGCCTCAGATATCCTTTTAGGCTCTATCTCAGAGAGAAAATCAGCAAATAGACATTTACTTGCTGAGGCAGCTGTAAGTTTGGCAGCTATGCTTCTTGTAAACATGCCTTCACCAGGATCACCAATGATATTTACAAGTTCAATGTGTTGATCTCTTGACCATCTATCTCGAGGAATAGGATGAGAACTTGTAGAGGCTTGATTTATGATGTGATACTAAGTGACATCAGGGACTAAAGGTTCAATAATGGATCCTGAAACTTCAGTGTTGCTCCCTGATGGTACATCAGTGGGTGGAGTGATCATTTGATCATTCTGAACGTTTTGTTCATGTGTCCCTTCAGTGTTGATTGGATCAGGAGGACCTTCGGTATCCTTAGTGTGAAGTATTTCAGGCTCATTAGGAGCAACTACTTTAGGGACATGATTTTCTTGTGTAATTTCAGTGAGTGAACGTCCATGAGGAATGATGTAGTATGAGACATCATAATCTACTTGATATTGTCTAGATGGGTCATCCTCTTGAAATTCATCAGGAGGATATCTAGAGGAATCATCAATTCCTATCTCATCTACTGAGGTATTGGTAAACCTGATGGCTTCCATACTTTCATCAAATGTTACATGATAAGTCTCCTTTATTTGTTGTCTTCTTATGTTATAGACTCTGAAAGCCTTTGAGACAGAGGAATATGCTAAGAAATATCCATCATCAGCTTTAGCATCAAATTTGCCTAGATGATCCTTGTGATTATGAATAAACACATGACATCCAAACACATGAAAGTAACTGATATCGGGAATTCTTTCCTTGAATATTTCATAGGAATTTTTATCATGTCTTTTGAAAATTATTGATCTATTTTGAGTATAGCAGGCTATTCTGACTGCATCAGTCCAAAAGTGCTTAAAAAGTACTGATCCATTCAGCATAGTTCTAGCAGCCTCAATGAGAGTTCTGTTTCTCCTTTCAGCTATCATTTTGTTCAGGTGTATTAGGGAAGAGAATTTTGGAGAGATTCCTCGCTCTCATCACAGAAGAACTCATTGTAAGCTCTTGCTGTTCTAAAGGCTCAATCCATTATCAGTTCCTAATTTGTTTGACCTTTACATCTTTTAGGTTTTCTACCATCGACTGATAAAAGACAGATAATCTGATTTCCAGGTGCTAACTCTGTCTTCCTGAGAAAGTTTATTACCTATGTGTACCTGAGTATCATCAAACAATGGACCTAGGGTATATTTCATGATTTATGGACATTAGACTTACTGGTCTAAATAAATCCATATAAAGAATATGCAAACAATTCCTGATGGAGAAGTTTTGTTTAGTTTTGAATGAAGCTCTATGGTGCTTCCTTTTTTCCATGTTGTGTAAAGGTTTATCATTTGAATAAACTGGGAAGGAAGGCCCAAGAACTTTGTTTTGTTTAGCAAGTTATCTATTGTTTTTGAAATTGAGATGTGATAGCCTTTTATGCCATAGCCAGTTTATACTTTTTGAGGCTTTGGCAAAGAAGCAGGCTCCATTTGGAGTTAGTGATGACATGTCAAGGACATATACATCATTTCTTATTGGTGCTTATTTTAGGGGGACCCCAATTTCTTTGTTAGGCATTAAAGATTGTTCCTTGTCTTATCATCAAACTGTATAATTATACTTAGCATCACTAGAGTTGACTAATACTAAATTTAGATTGTATTATAGACCATTTACAATGGCTTTACTTTTGTAATAACTGAACCCCCAAAAGTTTATGAACCATCCTCAGTGAATACATAGATGAGTTATCACCAAAGACGTCCTTAGGACCTGGTGGCTCTTACATATTTGTGCAGATAACGCGTGTCCCAGTCATATCCTTGAGCATCCATTGTCCTCGGTAACAGATTGGCTCCCTGATGGTCTCTACACAAATAATGATCATTGGGTTAGTTTCTTTTATGACCTAACTTTTTGTGTGGGCTCCCTGGCCTTTGCCAGATGAATTTTTCACCTGTTTTGAAGTGATCAATTTCATTTATGGTCAGAGGGGGAGTGTTCATTGCTTACATACACATATGTTTACACTTTACACCAATTGAGGACTACATTTATGACTATGTGGATTCAACTAGTACTCCTCCTCTAATCTTAATAACACGATTGTGTCCTGAGGTAGAGTGATTATAGCTTCCACAGATTTCACACTCAGGGTAGTTTCTACAATCATCAGGTGGTATATGATCCATAAACCTACAGTGTGTGCATGGTGGGAAAAGCTTTGCCTTTGCTATTAGGATCTGCTTGGAAGAAGATGCATATTGATAAGGCTGACCCTTGTAGTTCTCACTTCTTTTTAGTAAGGCAATATACATCTCATGATCTGAGGTCTATGATCCTCCCTTTTGCATATCATAGAGTAAAGAATCCTATAACAATCATCAGTTGAATGATTGGTATAGTGACAGAGTTCACACTTAAGTTGTAGCTTTTGAATAGGCTTGGGCCTGAGTGATTTTGATGAGCTAGTACTCTGAACTTTGGGTTTAGAGTCTTGACTTATTTTAGATGAATCAACTGATTTGGATGACTCAGCCTTTTGAATCTTTGAATTTGATTCTTGAGTCTTTTGGTCAAAGTTGACCTTTTCATCTATTAACATCTGAACAAGTTTTGTTAATTCATTTAATTTTGACTCTTGTTCAGTGTCTTTGACTTCATTAGGAACTGAAGGTGTGGTTTGCTTAGATTCATTAACAATGACAGTTCCTAGAACACTTTCGTTAGAAGAATTTTGTGTTTCAAGCTTTGTGTGTTTCATGATACCTAAGCTCGGTCTCTCTTTTGGAGAGTGGGATTGAAAGTTCAATGGTAGTACCTCTGAGCTTGGTGAAGCTCCCTGAATAATTTTTAGGGGAGGTAGCGGAGTAAGGGATTCAGCTTCAGAATCTTTGGATGATTCAAGGATATTTGAAATTTCAAGAGACTCATTGACAGATTGACTTTCAGGGACTAGAATTCTTCCAGTATTAAAGTTTGGAAGTTTGATGTTAGGATTGAGTCTCTCAACCCAATCTTTGGTTTTTGGAACCATTTTTGGTCATACCCCATGGAAGCAGGAATGAAAAGATTTTCATTTTCATTCTATTTAGATGATGACTCAGTGAGTAATTCACCACTAAGAACTTTCTTCTTTTGGTGAGGAATTTTCTCACTGATGCATTGACTAACCTTTTTTGAGCTGGTTAGCCATTTTTTATTGATCTTTTTCTCCTCTTTGAGTTGTTCTTGAAGAGCATGATTTAACTTTATAAGTTCAGTGTTTTGAATTTGAAAAGCGACAGCATCAAGCTTGGCTTGTTTTAAGATTAGCAATTCATCTCTACACTTATTTAATTCAAAAACCATTTTGTTATACTTAGAATGTAAGTTTAATCGTTGCTCTTCAACAAACTTAAGATCAATGTTGATATACTTTAGGTAATTTTGCCAATCGGAATCTTCATCCATAGAGAGAAGAGTGTTTACCTTTCTTATGGTGATGTTGACCCATTCACCATTACGAGCATGACTCTTTCCAACAGTGAGCTCATCATCAGCTAGAATTATCAGTACCTTGACCTGAGTGACTTCTTCCTCATCACTGGGTTCCAAAACTTCCTTGGGTATATCCCTTCGGATCATACCTCCTAACTCTTCATTTATTGATGTTCTCCGGTTTCTGGGCTTCGATCTGAGCTTCTAGTATTCGTTTGGGAAGATCCAAACCAATTGTCATAACTAAGGCTCGAACCCGCAATGGCTCAATCCGTTCTTTACGGCTCAGCGCATCGGCCACTACGTTTGCTTTCCCTGGATGATAACGAATATCACAATCGTAGTCACTCAGTAATCTACCAACAGGCGTTGGCCTCAAGTTAAGCTCTTCCTGATCGAGTATTTTGAGGCTTTTATGGCGGTGAATACGGTGCATCTGTTTCCGTAAGATAGTTATCCATAACTTGTAGGGCAAACACTACTGATCCAAGCTCCAAATCATGAGTGGTGTAGTTCTTCTCGTGAACCTTTAACTGTCGAGAAGCATAGGCAATCACCTTCTCTCGCTGCATTAACACCGCACCTAAGCCTTTGTGTGACGCATCACAGTATACCACAAAGTCTTCGCTCCCTTCAGGTAAAGCCAGAATTGGGGCACTGCACAGCTTCTGCTTTATCAAACAGGAAAGCGACCTCTTCCTTTTCCTCCCAATCGAACTTGAATCCCTTTCTGATAAGTTTCGTCATTGACTTAGCTAATCCTTCGAAAATCATTCAATGAACCTTCGATAGTAACCAGCAAGACCTAGAAATTGGCGGATCTCCGTTGGTGTCTTTGGAGATGCCCAATCCTTGATAGACTCTATCTTGGCCGGGTCCACATGTATGCCTCTACTATCAATGACGTGTCCGAGAAATTGTACCTTCGGAATCCAAAATTCACATTTTGAAAACTTTGCGTACAACTTCTCCTCCTTAAGCAATTCCAAAATTGCTTTAAGGTGTTCTCCCTGCTCTGTTTTCGTCTTTTGAATAAATTAATATATCATCGTGATGAAGACGAAACGACCTTATCCAGGTAAGGTTTTGCACACTCGGTTCATGAGGTCCATGAATACCGCAGGTGCGTTTGTCAGTCCGAATGGCATAACCTGGAACTCTAATTGCCGTAACCGAGTTCAGAAATGCGTCTTTGGAATGTCTGTTCTCGTACTCCTAAGTTGGAGATACCGGAACTCTAGATCCTATCTTCGAATAAATACAGGATCCTTAAAGTTGATCGAACAATCGACATCCTCGGGATTGGATAAACGATTCTTATACTGTCAGTTTGTGTTTAACTCGCGTATCGATGCTCATCTTGAACGAACCTTCCATCTTATTGACAAATACGACCGGGCTTCCCCAAGGGAGTAAACTAGGCCTTATGAAACCTTTGTCAGAAAGCTCTTGTAATTGTTCTGACAATTCCTTCATTTCGGATGGGGCCAGTCGATATGGTGCTCGAGCTACGGGTGCAGCTCCTGGAACTAAGTCGATTTGAAATTCCACCGGTCGAGCTGGAGGAAGACCCGTGGGCAAATCCTCGGAAATACTTGCTGGAAAATCTCGACGATTGGTACTTCCTCTATCTTTTTCCTTTCCGACCTGTCCTCCTCTTTCCTTGGCGATATCTGTGCTAAAAAGAACCTGGCATCACTTGGCCATGTACTCTTGAGCTTTTGAATATGAGATAACTGCCAACCGGGACTCTCTCCCGTTGCTACTTTCGTTTCCGCAAAAAGTCAAAGTTTCATTCCCGTAGGGAATTTGAACAAGCTTCTCATCGCATACGATCACGGCGTGATATCTTCTTAACCAGTCCATACCGATAATGACGTCGAAACTACCCAGTTCTACGGGCATTAGATCTATGTTGAACGGATGGTCTAAGAATTTTAAGGTGCAACCTCGTATAATTGTGTCTATCTTGACTAATTTCCCATCGGCTAATTCGTGACATCATAACAGTTTCTAATGAAGTTGGGGCGATGTTTATCAAGGAACTAAATGCAGTGGATATAAAACTTCTATCGGCACCAGTGTCGAATAAGATAGATGCATAGTGGTTATTTAAGAGGAACGTACCCGTGACGACATTCGCATCAGGGTTTCCTGGTGCATTTCCCCTCTTTTCTGCATTCCCAACTGCATAAACCCATCCTTGTGCATTTCCATTTCCTCCATCTTTATTCTTCAGTTTTGGACAGTCTCTCTTGAAGTGTCCTGATGCTCCACACTCAAACACCATTTCCCATGGGAGGTTGCCCAAAATTGCCCTTTTGAAGAGTTTAGCACATTGGCGTTGCCAGTATTTCTTTCTACAATCCGCGACAAAATGCCCTATCTTGTTTGCCTTGTTGCAACCTCTAGGTTTGCACGGGCATTATTGTGGAGATGCACTTGTTGCATCTTGTGGCAAGGATCCCCCATAAGCTATCCTTTCGCCCAGTCCCATGTTGTAGACTTTGGCGACATTCTGCCTTTTGAAGGGTTGCTGTTGGTGACCATGGTTGTTTCTGGATGAATCATCAGCCTTCCTTTTGTTGTCAGATTGCCTTTCCGCGTAAGTGCGGAGTTTCTGATCCATCAAGTCATTGGCCAACTCAATAGTCTCATCCAATGTCTTGGGTCTGGCAGATTTGACGTTCCCATAAATGTTGTCAGGAAGTCCACCGATGTATTTGTCAACCTTCTCAGTTTCATTGGCAACAAACTTGGTACATATCAAGGTTAACTCTTGGAAACGTTCAGTGTATGCTGGAACATCGTTTCCTTTGACCTTCAGGTTCCACAGCTCAATCTCTAGCTTCTTGATCTCGCCTTGCGGACAGTACTTGTTTGTCATCTTTTGCTTGAGCACATCCCAAGTCATTGCATATGCCTCTGGACCTAAGGTCCTTATCTGACCATTCCACCAAGATCAGTAGCAGCACCATAACAAGAGTGCAGGTGGCAAACTTTAAACTTGGTTTTCTCGAACAGCACCATACCACTGATATGGAAAACTGATTCCATCTTTTCAATCCATCGAGTTAAACCGACCACTCCTTCAGCCCCTTTGAAGTTCAAAGGTTGGCACTTCATGAAATCCGCGTAGAAACAAGGACGCGCGGTTTGCACGTTCCTTCGGTTGTCTCCGTGCGAACTGTGACTTCCATCCCCATTGGTGGCGTTTCGCAAGAGAGCTTGGTCGATCATTGCTTGGATGGATTCGGGGGTCACGTGTTTGGGTTGTGTTTATTGATAGGGGTATTGTGTCCTTCTGGTTGTAGGTGCCATGATTTGTCTAGATCACAAAAGACAAAACATGAGGTTATATGACAGAATATAATAATATATAGATGAGATAATCAATACAAGAGAAGTATGTAGTACAAAGTAACACATCCATTTCATTCATAACTTTGAAAATTTTACATGAAATAGTCGTCTGAATACACATAATACAATACAAAAGATCTAAGGCTATGCTAGCGGGGTGAACCCCTAATACTTAACATGCCTGTACAATGACCTAGCAAAATACAATAACATAAATCACTAGATGTGACTGTCGGCGTCCCCAGAAGCCTCCTGGTGATCTGGAATCCTAGCCTCTGGTCCCGACTGTCCAGCTGTCCTCCGCTGCTCTCGCAGCGCTAACAACTCAGCCTGCATGTCGCTCATCTCTCGCCTCATATCTCTGATGACTCGGAGAGTCTCTACCATCTGTTCCTGACGCCTACGATCAGTCTCTCGAAGTGCTGTCAACTCAGTCTGCTGCATATGAAAGCGAGTCTCGTGTACCTGGTGCTGTGTCTGAATGAGAGTACTCTGCAGCTGTAGCTGTGTCTGGTGTGCCTGTAGATAGGTCTCATGTGCATACACATGATCACGATGGGTCTGAAGCTCCTGATGAGTCGCCTGGCTCAATCCTATCGAACGAGCCCAAGCCTCGCGGGAAGCATAGGCCTCCTCCTCCACCATCCATACGGTCTCCTGGAGAGTCATCCTATCCCCCATAAGTAAATCGACCCGCTGCGAGTTCATATCAACTCGCTGTGATATACGAGACCTACCATCCTGAGCATCCTCTAGTAGAGCATACAAGTCCTGTGTATCCCTCTCATGGAGCTCAGCGAGCTCTGTAACCCTAGTGTTGACCTCTCCCACGGTCATAGGTGCTATCTCTGGAACTGCCTCTGCCGGATCCACCCAAGTATCCCTAATCCCGTACCCAACATCTCTAATCCCCTGTCGCCTCTCTTCAGCATCTACTGTGCTGACAAACCCATAATCTATCCCTTGACCTCTGGCAGGTCTAGCAGTGGAACTCTCTCCGATCTCATATCTGGAGCCTATAGTGGACAAATACAACCTCTTGCGGGGAGGCTGCTCAGACTCGGGAATATCATCCCTACGATCAATAGGTGATGGCATGTATAGAGATGGTGGTAGTGGTGGTAGTGGAGGTGGTGGTAATGCGGTAGTAACTGCATCAATGAGAGCCTGGGTGGATGCTATCCTGAGTGTCTGGATTTGGGTTAGACACCCAGATGATGGTGGTAAAGGTGGTGAGTGTGCAGGTGGGGCCGTGCATCTAGCAAGGCGTTCCCCTGCAGAGGGTGGTGATAGTGAGATAGGTGGTGATGGTGATGGGGTAGTCATGGTCAGAAGTCTCTCAACCTCTGCCTCTGGTGGAAGGGATATGGAAGTCTGGGGTCGGACGGTAATCCTAGCCCCAATAGTAATGTCAGTGGAGGGTGGTGGTATAACAGGCTCTGTTCCCTCAGGTGGGAAAACAGGCTCATCAGCAGGTATGACGGTAGTAGAGTCACAGCCGAGCTAAGTCTCCTCCTCCTCCTCGTCCACTCATCCCGCCTCATCCTCATCCTCATCCCTGGCGTCATCCCTAGATGAATCGCCGTCATCATCATCTCCATCATCTCCCCCGTCCATAGGATAGTCAACCGGACCATCCTCTGTCTCATCATCCTCGTACCCCTCTGGATCCTCCTCGGGATCCGACTCAGTAACGTATCCGGGTGAATCAGTAGTAGGTGAATCAATAGGAGGTAATGGCTGTTCCTCAACCGGAAACTCATGGTCATCCTCTAAAGGTATATACTTAGGGTATATAGGCTCCGGCACGTAGTCAGGGTCATGTGCCTGTATGAACATAGGCTCACGCTCATCCTCATCCTGAGGAACTGGCGGTGTCTGTGGATTCTCTGGACCTGGTATAAAATCTGGTGACGGTGGGGCTACTGGCTGTAGCGGGAGTCCGTCGTATCCTAGTACGATGACCCGTGGAATGCCTCCCTCCGATACCTCCTCATCATCGGCTCCCCAGAAAGCCCTGCCGGCTCAAGTCGTGTAGAGGAAGATGGTAGGTAACGTCAGACTCGCAGAAGACATGGTATCTGCAAAAGTAAAATAACATTATATCAGGTATTTCTTATAAGAATTTTCGATATGCTATTTGTAAGTATTACTAGTAAAGCCCTTATAGTAATATACGTAATATCATTTATATACACGTATATCAATTAGGTAAGCACTTAGTACCCTACTAATGCTAAGGCAATGCATGTCATGTAAGCATATATGCGCTAGACGTAAACAAGTAATGCATGTATGTCCCTCACAAATCCCATTTGTGAAAACAGTTTTGAAAATGGTTATAGTCCAGACAAAAACTTTTGACCTGGTTCTCTATAACCTTGGCTCTGATGCCAATCTGTAACACCCTCAAATCTGAGTATGCAGCGGAATGTTGAATATCCGAAGGCGTTACATTATTGGGTCAATAGCACAAGATCTGAGAACGACTACTAAACGTGTCATTTGAAAAAGATACATTGGATTAACAAAATACTTGTTTGTTACATAAGCTCATGGCTTCAAATTGTTCAACAATATAGATAAAGATTCCGGTTTATAACAATTGTCCCCAAAGTGTAATAAGACCCCAAATCTTAAGTGTTGACTCTTCATTTATTGACTCCCAATGTATCATCGCACCTCGTGCCTTATTGACCTGAAAAACATGCTTAAAACGTCAACATAAAGTTGGTGAATTCATAGGTTTATATAAATCGATGGTAGGACCGCAAGATTTCCAAGTGTATGATTAAGCAACAAATGCAAACATCATAAAAAGTAATTACGTTTCCTAAGCTCATGACACCGAAGCTCGACATATATGGATGCAAATATAAATTTGCCAACAGGTGTCCGTGAATGATGTGCTAACCCCGCAACATCCCAGATTCGACATGGTATGCGTTCGTTCCCAGTGATAGCTAGTCACCCGAACGGGGATTGTCAATCCCTAATAGATCTATCCATAACATTCGCGCCCACACAATGTAATTCCCAATCACATCTATGCAAAATAACAGTTTCAATGATCATAGGACATAATGGGTATAGGTAACTTAGGCAAACTACGTTAATCATAGTATAAAATAAACACTTGCGTCCAGTTTTGTAAAACAAAGCATGGTTCTTACCCCAATGATGTTAAATCATTTAAATAATTGCAAAACATGGGGCTGAACTCATCCTTAGCCGGTATTCTCTGGATGATAATAAATATCCCGAGTAAGCAGTGGTTCACACCGTTAAGAACCTAAGTAAGTACGGTCAAGCCTTTAGTTTACACATTAAACAAACGACTCCTTGTAATAAACTAACTCTCATTTTTAAGATTTAATATATACCGTTATCACTTGTGAGGGTGACCGCAACAAAGGATTAATTGTATTTTATAATTCCGATGGTATTCTACGATAAACGTGAAAATCATTATTAAATAAATATAACTTATTTATTAACTGTGTTTTATTAAACCCGTTCAATGTCCCGAATATCTTAATGTTTCGACCAATTATGTTAAGCTATATATTTTACTCACTTTTGTTTTCCCCAATATGACCCTTAGGTTTCCAGTTTGTTACACTTTAGTCCCTAGGTTTTATAAATATACACTTTTAATATTTTAAGAACCTTTTTAGTTTCGGAAAGACATAATTAGTCTCTTAAGTTACAAAAAGTTAGTTTTGGTCTTTTAAATATACACTTAGCTCCTAAGTTTAGAATATTGCAAGAACGATCCCTAGAGTATAAAATACAAAATATGACAATTTAAAATCCCTTAGGTTTTTGAATTTGACACCTTTAGTCCTTGGTTTGCGAAAATGATAGAAGGCCCAAATAAGCTTCAACAAGTGTCATTTCTCTTTGTTAAGCTCATTTAAGTTATAAAAGTTGTTTCGACTTAAAAATAAGCTTACCGAGCTTATTTTTGGCTTAACGGGCCTTGTTGGGCCCGTTAAGGTCCGTTTAGGTTTTTAACGATCCATTTTAGTTTTAATAAGTCCAAAAGTCTATAATAAGCTTGTGTGGGTCGGTTAAGCTTAAAATAAGCTCGGGGAGCTTATTATAGCTTATTTCGAGCTTATTGGGCCCGTAAGCCCAATAGCTTGGTCCGAATGATGTTTAGAGTTTTTAGGCTTTTTCCTAATTCATTTCCAACTTGTATTAAGCCGAACAAAGCTGTTTTTATTTCAGCTTATTCCAATTAAGCTAATAAGCTAATAAGCATTTCTGTTGGGCCGGCTTGGGCCCGTTAAGGCCCGATAAGGGTTTTAAAGAGTTTCGTTGGGTCCATTAGGGTCCATTAAGCTCAATAAGGTTCAATAAGCCCATTTAGCTTATGGGAGCTTCTCGATAAGCTGCCTTAGGCTTGTCGTGAGCTTATGTCTTGATTAAGGCTCGTTAATGGGCTAGAAGGCCCATTAAGGGTTCCGTTTGGTTTCAATTAGTAACGCAAGGCCTAAGTTGATTAATTAAGCACCCCTAACCCATGAATAAGCTCAAATGGCTTATTGTTAAGCCGTAGCTTATCACACAAGGCCTCGTTAGGCCTGTTGGGCCTATTGATGGGCTGTTGGGTTCGATAGAGACCGATGAGGGTCCTAGTGGTTCGGGCTTGCTCTTTTAATGTCCACTAACTTATCTTAGGCCCATAGTAATCTTTATAAGCCGCTTAAGCTCATACTTAAGCCGTCCTAGCTTATTGTGGCTTATGGGTCTTGTGGGCTCATAAAGATGGGTCGCGTAGCCCAAGAAGGGTCCGAATGGTTTATTAGTGTGTTTATGTGGTTTCGTTAAATCGTGTTCGCCACATGCACGCGTATAAGAGCGTCGAGCATTCCTTCCCAAGGCATAATGTTACATTTATTCGAAAAGTTTACGTGTATCTTTGGTGTATGGCACCACACAAGGTTGGTTTGTGATAATAAAGTGCACGTGAACCATGCATGGGTCGAGCCATGCATGTTCTACGCAACCTTGAGTTTTAAGCTCGAAGTATAACGTACTATAATTCAAATAATTATACATATGAACATAAAAGTAACATAGAGGACCTAGAACGACTTACAAAAGGGTCCTAAAGTTTTGATGGCGTGTTTAGATGAAAACCCGACTCGTATACACCCAAACGTGTATTACTTAAGCTTCAAAGCTTGGTATACCCAATCTTTAGCTCGTATACAACTCTTAACACCCTTATGTTTAATCTCAAGGGCTCCTTCGTGTTCCTTGGAGGAATGTGGGTCGAGTTTGGTTCGGCTTTAATGAATGACGAGTGATTAGAGGGTAAAGAGATTGTTTTAGCTTTGAGAGAGTTTAAGGGTTGGTGAAAATGTATTATGTGAGTTGTGAATGTGTATTTATAGGCAATAAGCTTTGTTAACTTTCCTAGTCACATAAACAAAACCAAACCGAGCTAGGAGGGGCGGTTTTAGGGGCTTCTAGTTAATCACTCATGGTTTTTGCTAAACCACCATAAGTACAAGCTTTAATGAGCTAAAGATGTACAAGATTTTTACTTAGCTAGGAAATCTTATGGGTTTGGGACTTGATCCTTGGTTATCCGTGGCATCAAGAGAGGAAAAGGAGAGAAATGGTTATTATCCCTTGGATAATTAACTAGTAGGAGACATTAGGACACTACATTAATTAACTCTTGTATGTACTAGTACTTTTAAGATCATTAGCAAGATTTTAGGTGATTTCCTATGCACCCATAGGCATGTATTCGGCCATAGTTGACATTTGACACCAAAATTGTTCAAATTTTGTGTTAAGGTGAAAAAAGTGGGTATTGGTTTGAGTCTAGGTAGGTCTAGGTATTTCCGGGGTGTGTCCAAATGTATTTTATCGCGAAACGTAGACCTTTTACGTGACCAATAAAAATAAAATACCTAAAGTACATAATTATCCTCTTAATAATTTATTTCTTACTTGGTTGATGTAAACCTTATTTTATTTGATGACCGTTTACGTTCATTGATTCTTTTTAGTCTACGCGATTTATCTTAAAAGTAAACATTAAAAGTAAACGCGTATCGGACAAAAATAAATAGTGATCATTAATAGAGTCGTACAATGACACGAAAATGAGAAATGTTACAAAAAACATGTCATGAACAACTTTCGTGTTTTGCGTTTTGGCTAAAAACGACTTTTTAAAATCAGCCCTTTTTGGGGACTTGGACTAAAATCGGGATTGGGGTTCAGGGTAGGAAAAAAAATTAATTTTGGTCTTTTGTCACAAATAGTCCCTGTCGTTAGTCCATTGTTAGTCCTTGTTAGTTTTAGTTTAAATATTAGTTAGGTTTAGTTTTAATTAGTTTAATTAAGCTTTAACCATTAGATAAAATTTGGGGCTTTTAATTTTGTTAAATTTCTGCACTTTTTCTCCACTTAGTGTAATTTTTATAAAAATTTTAGGTTAATATTTTTAGCTCTAGGATTATTTTTATAGTTTTTAATCATTTAAATCTTTAAAAAAATCATAAAAAATAAAATATTAATCAGAAAAATATAAATCTTTTTTAAAAAATTTTCTTTTTTCATATATTTTGTAGGAAAATTATAAAAGTTTCTGTAAGGTTAATTTTTCAAAAATTTTATTTTTAAAGAACGAGATTTGTCCCCGTTTTTGTTTTGACTCGTTTTTGGGTCAAACGACCTCCGTTTTTAGTCTAGTTTTTTTAAACTTCGTTATTTGTCATTTAGAATCTATTTTAGCTTTTAAATTTGTTCTAGGGTTTAATTTGCAAAATTTAGGTTTTTAGCCCTCGTTTTTCGTGCCCGTTTTAGGTTTTAAGTTATATAGCTTTCATTTTTAGGTTTTATTTAATCGTTTTTGCATATTTAACTTGTAGAAGTAGGAAACCAATCATAATTTAGTCATATTCAAACACCGATCATCAATTCGTCATTCGATTTTCCATTCAAGCCTCGTTGGGACATAACGACCCGGGAACTCATACTTCCGGTTACATATATATTTTATTTTTGTGAACTCTTAACCAATCCTTGGCTAAAGGTAATTGGTTGAGTGTTTGCTTATATATTATATATATATATTATTGACGAATCAATTACACTTTTAGATCATTTATCTCAACAGATTGATTATTGATTGTTTTAACCAAAAACTGTTTATTTTTCGTTTCAGGATCATTAATAATCATTTGTTCTTTGTGATTTTGAAAAGCAATATCAAGAATAATGTTGTATTCCTCAAGTTTTGCAAAACTTTTTCTTAATTCACACAATGATTTGTTTGATTCTTGAAGAACTAAAAGCACAATGTCGAGACTTTTACACTTTCCACAATTATCAACTTCATTCAACGAACGCAAGTAAGTGCACATAATATCACTAGCGATATTTTCTTCTAAGAGTCGATCGTTGTTGATTAAAAGTTGTTTCTTTTCAATTTCAAAACTTTTCTTTGCCACAGAACATTGATCAACCTCGTCTTCCATTTGTTCAAAAATATCTTTCATTTCTTTAACCTCTGTAATAAATCCCTTTTCAAAAAGTTTGAAAGTTTCTTTTAGGTTTTTAGAAAATGGTATGACATCTTTTTTAAAAGCACCTTTTATATCCGATTGCTCCCAACTACCAATCTCATGAGGAGACAACGTAGTTCTTCTCTTGATGCATTCATCAAACTTAGTGAGAAGATCTCGTGCTTTGTTCAGATTCCTGAGAACTTGACTAGTTGATGGGAGTTTTTTAGGAAAAACTTTGGGTTTTGAAACAGTTACAGGAGGACTTGGTATTGAAGACCAATATAATTGTTCTGCTGACAATTGTGTTTGTGGAACAAAAATCTCATAAAGTTTGTTTAATTTGGAGTAATCAATCGGTTTAGTATTAACAACAGTTTGTTTTTCAAGCATTTTCAACCGACTCTCTTCAGCAAGTATCAAAGTTTCCTCAGAATCACACACAGATACAGGATTATGTTCTTTAGCAATCAACACAGTTCCATTATATAATGTAGGTTGTTACCGTTGAGCTTGAGAAAGATACAAAGGATTTTGATAACCAAGAGTTGTCTTATGTGTTTCATCATAAAATTTTTAAGGTTTGGTTAGCATATGCATAGTTTGAGCAGATTGACCAACTTTAAAAACAATGTTTTCAAGTTCCTTTTTCGCTTTTTCCAAATCCATAATTTCAGTGATGTTCTTTTCATATTTTTCAGACGACTCTTGTTTGAGTGTTTCAAAATTCTTCTTTAGAAAAGCAATGTGATTATTTAAATCCTTTATTTATGTTTCTTAAGAAAAAAATTGTTTTTCAAAATCTTTTACTTTTCTATTACGATCATTAATGGCTGAGTATAAATCACGACTTAGATATGCTTCTTGTTTAGAATGACCATCTTTAACTGCATATTCTAAAAGTATGACACTGTCTTTGTATTGTTCATCTCTGTTGGTTAAAGAAAACATTCAACTTTATAAGACTCTTGATTTACTATGAAACATTTTACCTACATAGGAGATTACATTTGTTCAATTACAGACAATTCAACATCATTCTTTTGTATAGGAGGAGGAACATAGTTATCTTCATCGTTTCCATAGTAAGCCAATAAACATATAAGATATAACACCAATTGGTTACCATAAGCCATCATATACGTCATTATCAATACAAAGATGTACAATATAACCCGCTCTTATGTATAATTAGAACTAATCATAATTAGATCATGATAGGTGTCTAATAGGTACCTCATAGTGAATGTCAGAAATCATAACGTGGTTAACCGTGTGCATCATTGAGAGACCCAACAGGATACAAATTTCCATGAAATATGCATTTGTTTGTAGCTTCGTCATCACAGTCTGAATCATATGCATCAATGTGGTCTGCCTTGAAATTTGTTGTAGCTTGTAACTAGAGATCCTAACAGTCATCAGTTTCTTCCAAAATGTCAGCTAAGAAATCTTGTTGCTCATCATTCAATACAACTCCTGATTCTGCTTGAGCAAGTAGCATCTTATCCTTAAACCTTCAGAATCTTTCACCCTTTTCTTTTTAGTACACTGCTTAGCAATATGACCTTCACCATTACAGTTATAACATCTGACTACCCTTATGGTTACTTAACTCCTTTCATTCCAAACTGTAAATTGAATAACCCTATGCTCTGAAGCTTGATTGTTTCCCACACTTGCCTGCATAATCTTGAACTGTCTACCTTGAACATTCCTTAAACTGTAACTTGGCCGAGTTTGAATGAACTTGATTTTCTAAGAGTAGAACGAAGCTCAAAGTTGGTTATTCATGGGAGGAAATTTTAAGTAGTATACCGAACTCAAGAAGATCATAGCTTTGTTGAGACTTTTGATTGGATCATCACTTGGAAGAAAGGTTGGTATAGCAAGTCCGGTATCAGGTTGAAATGTTGGTGGTTATTGAACAACTGTAGGTGCATAGCTTTGAAGTGGAGGTGACTGAATAAGTTGTTGGGTTATTAGAGTGCTTGATTGGTAGTGTTGATATGGTTAATAAACTTCAGTTGGTTGAGTGTGATACTGTGTTTGATGACTGCTGTATGAAGGAAGTGGGTTGTATGTATTTGCCAGCAAAGCAAGTGGTTCTGGGAATCATTGTCGCATTTCTTGAACTTCTTTAGCATTTCTTTCATTGTGTTTGAGAAAATCATATAACTGATCAAAGTTCACACTGTGAAGATCTTTTACTTGTTTAGCTGCTGTGACAAACCTACTCCACTCAGGTTGAAGATTATTCACAAACTCCGTGTTTATTTGCATAGGTGACATGGTCATGGGAATCATTTTCATGTGATTAATCAACTTTGTAAACCTCAGATAGTATGAGTGGATTGATTCTCCAGGCTTAAATGTGAATCTATCAAATTCATCATATAGCAAGGACTGTCGTTCTTGCTTGGTCATCTATGTGCCTTCTATAAGTTCTTTGACATGATTCCATATTTCTCTTGCAGTCTAATAGTGGTTGATGAGAGTGTAGATGTCAACTGCCCATCCAAGAAGAAGTATATTGACAGCTTTGATGTCACTGGTCATAACGTAACTTGTCTTCTCTAACAAGGTCTTCAAGTCTTTGAGGACGACGGATGTCGGTTACGCCATCTGTGTCTTTAATAGTAACATCTGGCTTGAATTGATAAGGATCGTTGTCGAATGAGTATTTTAACATTTCACCATTCTCTTTGCCATGAATATAGAGAATAATCCGGGTCTTCCAGCTATCATACATGCCTTTTTCTAGCATCAGGGACGGGTTCCAGAACCTGCAGCAATAACGTTCTTCGTCATAGTAGCCATTGTTAATTTGATTTTGTAGTCTTTGTAAGAATTAAAATTTGTAAGGATTGTTTTGACGAGAAGAAGTGTTGTTTTTGTGAAAGTTTTGTCGAAAGATTATATTTTTAACACGAACCGAGTCAAAAGATTGTAACTTTTTCAATTTAGTTTATTTAAAACCTTAAAGTTTAAACATTTTTAACTTAAAAAGCCCTAATTTTAACTTTAAACCACAAACTAATTATCCACTAACTTCTAAAAATCACTTTTTTATATTAATTACCCACTAATTCCTCTTTATTAAATTAATAATAAAAACCTTTTTAACCCTTTAAAATACAAAATCCTAATTTTAAAAAACTAGGGTTTAGTTTTAAATTTTAGACTCTGATGTGCTGTCGTGTAGGGTCAATTATTTGATTATCAAGTTTTAAATTTATATTTAGCCGAGAATTAAAACAACACTTTAACGAGCAGTGTACCCGGTCAAGATGGAGTTCGTGATAAGTAGGGTGTCGAACACTAAGAGTGGAACATTAATCCTATATTCTATTAGTATTTTAATTAGTCTATTTACTGGTTAAACCTATGCTATATACGTTGTCTAATGATATGGGGGGTTTTCAGCCTGAGAGACTGGCACATGTTTGGTGGAAACAAATATCAATTCAATACACAATAAACACAAAAGAAGAAAATCAGAAGATAGAAAAGCAGTACAAGCCAAATGATAGAAAACTGTATTAGCCCTATTAAATCCGGTTCAATGCTGGTTTGTTTGTTTAGTGCAATGATTTACTTATCTCGAAGCGGTATATCATTCTTAAGACTTAGGCGGGTCATCATCCTAAGACCTAGACATAATTAATCCTGTCATAATTAACGCGTCCGCATAAAGCAACCTTTAGTTTAATTATAATCTATCTTAGGGAATCAAAGCAGTGGTGATCCTGTTAAAACCCTAGCCTAACGGGACTTTACCCACTTATTGTTTGACGGTGTTTTATATACTGATAGTCTACTATTCAAATCTTTATCAGTTAATTAAGAGCATGATTGATGAAACATAAACGGGTCACCTACCGGTCCAACTAAGCTCATAATTTTAAGACAAAGACAAAACGTTATTTGTGATCCTATTGGTCCAGTAATATAAAACACAATATGGAGAGCTATCCTGGTATCTATATTACTTTTTAGGTATCACTAACGGGGGGGGGGGGGGGGGGGGGGGGGGGGGGGGGGGGGGGTATTTATTGTGGTATCACTAGACCCAGTTGAATGATAGGTCGCATATTCAAACACATAAACAAGTATGAGGTGATAAACATAATTAAACAATCAACGATTAATTAAGAAATCGATTTTTAAAACAAACCAAACATTGAACTTTCATTAAGATGGCTAATACCCGAGGGTATTAGCCCACAACCATTGTAATTATACAAGCGTAATCAAACAATTAAAATCAAACGATTAAGAGAGTAAAAATTACACGATGTCTTCTATGGATTCGTGATCAATGCTTGACCTTGGTGGCTGATCTTCTCTTCTAAAATTCGTATTTAATGAGTATAGTATAAAGAATATGATATTGCACCCTGAAAACTCATTTTTGAGTCTTCTATTTATAGTGTCTGAAAAAGACTCGATACGCCGTATCTGGCTAGGTCGATACGGCGTATAGGGTTGGATTCCTTGGAGTGCGCGCTATGTTCTCAATCAATCAGTGATATCATTCCCAATTTACTTTTATTACCGTATCTTTGAATAGTTATCTTCATGGATACGGCGTATGGAAGCAGTCACATACGCCGTATTGGGAATTGGTCAAACGCGCTTTCTTATGAAGTCTTGGTGCTGATACGCCGTATCTCTTTTTTTGGATACGGCGTATGTAGTCAGAAATCAGCAATCTTCAAATGTCTTTGTTTTAGTTCCAAATTATGCGCCTTTTAGCTTGTCTTCACAAAACACTCCTGAATTACTGCATTTATTAACTTTAAAGCAATTAAGTACTAAATAATGCAATAATTATATAAAAGTGGACAAAACAGATGGGATAAATGATATAATAAAGTGACGTTATTTATGTCATCAAATACCCCCCTACTTGAATCTTACTTGTCCTCAAGTAGAGTTTAGAAAAGTTTTAGTTTATGAAAATGTGTCCCAACCGAAGTTAAGTATTTTCCGTTTAAGCATCATTTTGTCCTAATCACCTGTACATAACCAAGCTCCTCACGAAATATAGAAATGAAAACACTCAGATCACTCAACTAATTTAT
>BQNB010064234.1:0-35391 GCA_026074375.1 Tanacetum coccineum
AGAGCTTCATAATTTTTTTAAACAAGATTTAGAACAAGATTTATCATTTGTTACCTCAGAATCTGAGAATGCCATGAGAGCCATGTTTGCTTGAATTTCTTCCTCTGCCATGTCACTCCAATCAAATCCAGCACCATTTATAGCACACATTGCCTTTTCAGAAGCATCTTTAATCCTTACTGTATTTGATGAGCTACCTTGATTCCAATTTCTGTTATCTTTACTCCTTGGTGCTCTGCATTCTCTAGCAAAATGTCCTATTTTATGGCAGTTGAAACATTCTACCTTTGATTTATCATATCCAGCAGTACTGCTTCCATCAATGATGATCTTCCTTCCAGTTCTCTGATGGAACTTTTTTGCCCTCGTGCTTAGTAGTGTCATATTCCACTTTAGATCCATTTCTTCCAAATCATCATCATGAAGTTGCTCAAGATCTTCATGAACTAAACTTCATGAACTAGTTGAGACCCTTGTGGTTAAGTGGATAAAAAGGCATATATTGTGGCATCACTAAAACTAGCAGTATTAATTTCAGTACTGGCAGTATTAACTTTGGTGGTACCAGTACTAACTTCAGGATTAACATTATTAATATTATTAGTACTGCTTGCACCTGAAGTGGTTAGAAATGACAAGTTCTTATCATCATTGTTAGCACCAACAGACCTTTTAACCTTTTGTTCAACAATTTTAAAATTGTTGTACAAATCATCCAAACCCATAGTATCAAAGTCGGGTTTGTTCATCCAGACTATCACATGTATTGGCAAAGTGGTATCAAATCCTGTGCTTTGAGAAACTTTGATCTAGGAGTAATGGAGTTGGAAAATTCTCAGAACAATGCGTTGGCAAAGCTTCCCATGCTCAAACTCAGGGAGTATGAGATGTGGGAGATAAGGATCAAACAGTACTTTCAGATTCAGGATTATGCTCTATGGGAGGTCATAGAGAATGGAAATTTGTGGGTACCTATTCCTGTTATAGCAACAGAATCTGGTCCATCAACAGGATTGAAGATGACTATGCCTTCTACTGCTGAAGAAAAGATGGCTAAAAAGAATGATGTAAAGGCCAAAAGTCTTTTGCTCATGGCACTGCCTAATGAACATCAACTTACCTTTGACTAGTATGTTGATGCTCAATCTATGTTTGCTGCTATTAAAGCTCGATTTGGAGGGAATGAAGCAACAAAGAAGACTAGGAGATTTAATCCAGAAGAAACTTGGGATTTGAAGATAAATCACAAGTTTAAGGGAGGATTGTTAGGAATAAATCTTCACAAGAGTTAATACTGCCAAGGTATAACTAACAGTACTAATGGAGTTAGTACTGCTAGTACAAACTTAGTACTGCTGGTGTTAGTTAATACTGCTAGGAGAAAGAGTTAATACTGCTGATGGTCAAAGCTGCTGACTTGGAGATAAGTATGCATGGAGATTATTATAGGATGTTTATAACTAATCCTAAAAGATAGGTAGTTATCTTGTAAAGGACTCCCTGTGTTCTATAAAAGGAGATCCTAGGTTTAGGATATACATATACTTAGACGAATACTTTTAGAGAAAGATTGTGATAGCTTCAAGGTTGTAACCCCAGTACTACAAGAGTACTCGTATTATTATTCTAATAATATTGAAGCAGTTTGTTATTACTTCATTGTTCATTGTTTGTTTGGTTATTACTGTTCTATTGATAAACACCTCTAGAGTGCCAAAGTGTAGATTCCACATACACTTTGGTATACATACAAAGTCTCAATCTTTGTTATTTTGGATTCTTCCAAGGTAACAAACACTTTACTACGTAAAGAATCGATCAAGGCGTGGGATCAACAATCACTATCAGTGTATGCTACCAAATCAAAAGGTGAATCTTTTGGATACCAAAGGCCTAATTTAGGTTGACCTTTAAGATATCTAAAAATTCTTTTCACAGCATGAAGATGTGAAACTTTAGGGTTGACTTGGAATCTGGCACAAACACATACTGCAAACATAATATCAAGCCTTAAAGAAGTTAGATACATCAATGATCTAATCATAGATCTATACAAGTGTTCATCTACATCTTTACCATCTGCATCTTTGAGTAAAGGCTTATGGGTTTCCATGGGTGTGCTTGCTGTTTTGACATTACTAAAGCTAAATTTCTTCAAAATCTCTGTCACATACTTGTCTTGACTGATAAAGATCCCATCATTCTTCTACTTTACTTGCAGTGCCAAGTAGAATGTGAGTTTACCCATAGAACTCATCTGAAACTTCTTATGCATTATTTTCTCAAACTCAATGCATATTGACTTCTTTGTAAAACCAAAAATGATATCATCCACATACACTTAAACTAACAGAATATCACTTTTAACCCTTCTGATAAACAAAGTATTGTCTATCTTTCCTCTCTGAAACCCATTGTCCAACAAATAAGTTGACAAGGTTTCATACCAAGCTCTGGGAGCTTGATGCAATCCATAAAGTGCCTTTTCTACTTTGTATACTCTATCAGGGAAGTCTGGATCTTCAAATCTCGGTGGTTGACAAACATAGACTTCCTCTTCAATCTTTTCATAAAGAAAAGCACTCTTGACATCCATCTGGTACACCACAAAGTCTTTAAATGAGGCATAGGCTAAGAATAGCCTAATTGCTTCAATTCTAGCAACATGAGCAAAAACCTCATCATAATCAATTCCTTCTTCTTGTGTGTACCCTCGTTCAACCAATCTTGCTTTATTCTTAATCACAATACCTCTTTCATCCTTTTTGTTTCTAAAGACCCATTTAGTTCCTATAGCTCTATTTTCATTAGGTAACTCTACCATAGTCCAAACTTCTTGTAGCTTGAATTGTAGAAGCTCTTCCTATATAGCCTCTATCCAACTTGGATCCTTTAGTGCTTGAACTATCTTTTTGGGTTCTTCTTAAGATAAAAAGCAAGCAAACAAGCAATTTTAGAGGTCTTTATGGCTTGTTCCTTGTTTAAGAGTAGTACTAACAAACACATATTCCTCTAAATTATTTGTCATCCGTCTTGTTTAAGTAGCTGATTGTAGATCTCCAATGACTTGATTAAGAGGATGATCCTTATGTATTCTTGTAGTAGGAACATGACTAACTTGGAAGTATGTATCCAAATTATTTAAGTCAGCCCTCGAATCATCATCTTCAACATTACTAAATCTACCAATTTCTTCCAAATCAGGCATATTGGATCATCAGCACATCCATAGACTTTAGATCAACAACATTAACTTCTGTGCCATCAGCATTAACAGTTAAACAAACACATTTAACATAATAGTGTTTGTTTCCATCCACTCCAGTATTAATTTGTTAGTAGAGCAGTTAATATAATCATCTTTTACTTGAAAAATTCTTGGCTCCACTGTACTTAGAACCTCATTATCTTTCCCTTTAGTTGGGATTTCTACTTTCATTCCCTGTAATTTAGTCATCCTTCTTTCCTCTTCCCTAATGGTTGAATCCAGCATCAGGAAAATCTTTGAATCTGAGAGAATAGGGATCAGCAGGCCACATTGGTAGCAAAATTAATCTTTGCTTATGTACTGTCTCCAATCCTAGCTTTACATTCATCATCACATCTTTTGTACCTGCAATACCATTAGATAGATTTCCTGCAACAACTGGCTTATAGTTTCCATAGACTATTGTTAGTGCATCAATATCACAAAGCCAATTAGGTCTACTTCCTACAATATTAGGTGTGTTTTCACTAAATTGAACATGCATGTTCTCTTCTACTATCCTAGTTCTACTGTTGAATACTCTGAATTGTTGATCCTAACTCAAGATCTATTCATGAGATTGTAAAGGTTAATTTACGTCGTTGGATAAATCCAGGAACAACTTTGGTATAAACTTGTAAGTATATTAATAGAGTATGTGGAATCTACTCTTCACTACTTAAACAGAATTATGAAGTAACAATTAAATAGGATTGAACAAGAAGTAACAAAAAGCTTCAATATATTTAAATCAATAAACGAGTACTCTATTCTAGTACTAGGGTTATCAACCTGAATCAATGCATGCAACCTCTATAGAACTCACACATAACATCATAACCGTAGGTACTCTTTTATTCACCAAGGAGTCCATTTACAAGAAACACAAATCTTCTAAATATTTATCTTATATGAATCTTTCTAATAATATAAGATATACACAAAATAAACTAATACAAATCATATCACACGTCTTTATCTCTTCAACGGGTCTTTATCTCTTCAGCAGTTGTAATCCTCCATCAGTTTGTTAGTGCATCTATATCAAAAAGCTAATTTGGTCCACTTCCTGCAATATTAGGTGTATTCTCACTAAATTGAACATGCAGGTTCTCTTCTACTATCCTAGTTCTACTGTTGAATACTCTGAATGCTTTGCTATTGGTAGAGTATCCTACAAAGAACCCTTCATCAGCCTTTCCATCAAATTTACCTAGGTGATCTATGGTATTAAGGATTGTAACAGGACACCCAAATGGTCTCATGAAGCTTAAGGCAGGTTTTCTACCTAGAAAAAGTTCATAAGGGGTCTTGTTGTGAGGCTTGATAACTAACACCCTATTTTGGACATAACAAGCAGTATTAACTGCTTCAGCCCAGAAAGTTGTTGGCAATTTTGAATCAGCTAGCATAGTCCTAGCAGCCTCTATTAGTGTCCTATTTTTCCTTTCTGCTACTCCATTTTGTTGTGGAGTCCTAGCAACACTAAATTCCCTCTTAATACCCTTCATTTCACAGAACTGATTCATGACCCTATTCTTGAATTCAGTCCCATTGTCACATCTAATCACTTTCACCCTAAGGTCTATTAGATTTTCTATGCCTGTTATGAATGTTTTAAGGATTTCACTAGTTTCATCCTTAGTGGCTAAAAAGAAAACCCAACTAAACCTACTAAAATCATCTGTGACAACTAGGCAGTACATCTTTTTCATTAAACTCTTTACAAATGTTGGGCCAAACAAATCCATGTGCAACATTTGTAATGGTTGGCTGATTGAACTGACTGTTTTGGTCTTACAAGAAGCTCTGTGTTGCTTTCCCTTCTGACAAGCAACACAGGTTTGATTAATTTCAAAAAGTTTTGAAGGTAAACCTCTTACAAGGTTTCCCCTTACCAGTTTATTCATTGTTTTGAAATTTACATGTCCAAGCCTCCTATGCCAAAGATTAGATTCATCTGGTGTGGCTTTTGCAAAGAGACAAGTGAGACCTCCTTGAGGAACAACATTCTTTAAGTCAACACTGTACATGTTATCCTTTCTAGGAACTTTAAGTAAAACATGACTTTCATCAGTTAACTTAAAGTCTGGAGACAGAACAACACATTTAGTATCAGTAAAAAGAACACTATTCTTCTTGTCACACATTTGTAAGACACTGAAGAGGTTAAACTTTAGTTCCTTTACAAAATACACATCTTCAAAATCTAATTTATCAGTTCTTATTTTACCTTTTCCAGTAATTTTCCTTCCTTTAGAATTACCTCCAAAGGAAACAAATCCTCCATTGATTTCTTCATAATCTGTAAGATAGGATATGTTTCCTGTCATGTACCTAGAGCATCCACTGTCAATCACTCCTTTATCCTTTAAATCTTGCTGTGGATTGCCCTGCACATAATGGTAGGAAAATTAGTTTCTTTTGGAGACCCAAGCCATTATTGACTTGGATCTGCCTTGTGCATCAATATAGTCAAATCTTTTAAAGGACATTAATGCACCATTATTTCTAGAGACATGGTCTAAAACTTTGTGCTTTGGTCTCTAAACCCAACATGCTGAGGCCTTAACAGCATTTTCCTTGTTTTTCTTAACAACACTAAGAACTGCTTTTGGCCTAGCAGTATTAACCCTTGTTCCCTTAACAATATTAACATTTTTAGTGAAATTACTATTATTAGCTCCTGTTATTTTGTTAAAAGGCCTTATAGCAGTTGAATATGCATTATTAATAACATTTTTCATGGGTCCTGCATTATTCACTGCTGATTTTGGTTGAACAGTATTAACTGGTCTAACAGTATTAAGTGAAATTGGGCCAGACCTAGTTAAGACTATTCTTGGAACCATGTTCCTTTTTGGACTGGGGTGAGTTAATTTAGAGAGATTCTGTTTGTTCACCCTTTGAACATTGGTCCGAACTGGTTTTGAAAATCTTTCATTATTATACCAGTTATTGCAATCATTCTTCAAACGATCAAAACTACCACACACATGACAAGCTTTGTTGAACATCTCAAAATCAATCCCTAATTTTTAAGACATCTATTGGTTCCAGTTTCTCTTGTTTCCCCTAGGACTTCTAGATGGACTAAAAGATGGACTGTATGTGTCTTGCCTAATTTGCTCAACAGGTTTCCTATCAGTTTTAGGTTTAACAAACTCAATTTTAGTAAAATTAGGCTTAACTATTTGAAACTTAGGCTCATCTTCTTCCTCACTTTTAGACACCCAATCCTCAATCATTGGTGCTCTATTTTCTTTCTTAGAAGTCGTAGGTTCATTAGTCTCAACAGTAGGCTTCTCAACTATAGACTCACTAACAGACTCATTCACATCAACAAAATCATCTAGATTAGGATAAACTAAATCAAGTTTTGGTGGCATAAAATTCCCAGTATAGGGAGGTGGGAGAGCATTATACCTTAATCTTGTTCTACACTTATCCTTTTTCTGACTGTCTAGAAGTTTACTTAGGCTTTTTGATGAATTTTCAAATTTTTGTACTGTAAGTTGAACCTCATCTTTTTCTTTGGTAGCCAACTTTAACTTCCTTTTAAGCTCTGTAATATCTAAATCTCTTAAATAGATTTCACGTTTTAAGAGATTTATATCTTCCTCATACACATACTCATTTTTCTTAAAAACTAACAGTCTAGCTTTACAGATTCTAAACCAGTTTTATAAGAGACAACACTTATCCTAGCTGTTCTTAAGTCTTTAACTAATTCTTCATTTTGTTCTTTTAGATCTTTTACACATTCTAAACATGATGAACAATAATTTAAGTCATTAGATACCCTAGAGTTTGTAGAAGAACTTGAACTTGTTGAAGAATAAGCCATGAGAGCAAAATTAGTTAGACCTTCTGCTTGGTCACTGAAATCATAGCCAAAGCCATCACACTAAGACACTAAGGCATTTGAAGTAGTTGCTTCAACTAGCACAGTCCTTCTTGTAGGCTCCTTGTTCATGCTGTCTTGATTCCTGGGTGCCCTGCACTCCCTTGCAAAGTGTCCTCTCTTGTGACAGTTGAAACACTCCACCTTGGACTTGTCAAACCCAATTCTTTCTTTGTTGGCCATGTCCAGCTTCCTTCCAGTATTCTTTAGAAATCTTCTTGCCCTTATAGTCAACATAGCAATGTTCCACCTCAAGTCTATCTCTTCTAGATCATTAGGATGGATTTGTTGTATATCTTCATTATCAAGTTATGAAATACTTGGTTGGCTAGCAAAGAAGGAATAAATCACAACATCACTCAATCTTTCAACAATTGTTGAGCTATCAGCAACACCCTGAGTGCTAGCAGTATTAACACCCTGAGTTGTATTAACTGCTTTAGTTGCACTATTAGTGTTGTAAGAGGACAAAAAGGCTACATTGTGTGAGTTTGTGGTAGAGCTAGATGTCCCCTTGACGTCTGATTCATAAGCCTTCAGATTGTTGAGGAGGTCATCCAAACTCAATGTCTTAATCTATGGTTTGTTCCTCCACAAAATAGTATGCATAGTCCATTCTTATGACATACTTCTCAAGAACTTCTGATTGATGTCTTCTTGAGGGATAACTTCACCATGCATCTCCAGTTGACTAATTAGCTTTTGAAGCCTTTCATAGGTTTGCTCAATCACTTTTGTGCTGGATGCAGCAAAGTTTTCATATTGCTGCTTCAGAAGATTTTTCTGAGTTTTCTTTGTAGCAGTATTACCTCCAAATATGTTCTCAATAGCCTACATCAGTGTCTTAGCATCCTTGTATGAGTCAAACTTTAATTGATGCTCATTAGGTAAGGCCATCAACAAAGTGCTTCTTGCCTTCAACTCTTCCCTTTTTTATGCCTTCTCTTCAACACTTGTAGGAGGGATAATAGTCTCCTTACCATCAACAATTTTGGTGCACATACACCTCTTCTTCCATCTGGTACACAATAAACCTCATAAATGATGCATAGGCTAAAAATAACCTGATTGCTTCTATCGTAGCAACAGGAGCAAAAACCTCATCATAATCAATTCCTTCTTCTTGGGTGTAACCTTGTGCCACCAGTCTTGCCTTGTTTCTAACCACAATACCTCTATCATCTTTCTTGTTTCTGTACACCCATTTAGTACCAATGGCCCTCTTGCCATGTGGTAAATCAACCAAAGTCCAAACTTTCTATAATTTAAACAGTAGAAGCTCATCCTGTATTGCTTCTATCCAGCTTGTGATCATCAAAGCTTGGAACACCTTTGTGGGTTCTACATGTGATAGAAAACAAGCAAACAGACAATTTTGAAAATCTTTATGTTGATATTTGTTGACACTGAACAAAACATCCAATGTACATTCACATTCTTTGCATCCTTCAGGTTAGAGGTGCAAATGTATATCTCCAATGAATTTTGTTCAAGTGGAAGATCCTTATAAACCTCGTAGTCAAATTGTTTATGTAGCCTCTACACCAACATCTTCATCCTCATCATAATAAAAATCTCTTCCAAATTAGGCATCTCTGTATCATCAATAACATCCATGAGACAATATTCTTATCAACAACATTATTTTCTATGTCTAGCAGCACTAACAGTTAGACCTTAAAAAACCCCAGTATAAATGTTTTTAGTGATGTTGACATTAGCATCCCTGCTCTAGATTAACTCTTGGTTCCTCTGTATTTCCACCTCACAAGTCTTCATCCTCTAGATGTTCAGAATTTATCTATTCCTCCTCCCTTGATGATTGAATTCAGCATTATAGCGAATCCCTTTGAACTTTTAGGAGTGATAGATCCGCTCAACAATTGTAGCAGTAATATACTTTTGAACAAGTATAAAATTCATCCATCATGACCTGCATCAATGTTTTCCTTTGGTACCTGCAATTACCATAGTTTGATTCCTTGTAACAACTAGTCTTGCGTATATTCATAGATATTGTTTAGAGCATCTATATCAAAAGCAATGTAAGGTTCCATTTCCAGCAAAATTTGGTGTTTCTTCACTAAACTTAACATGAGTGTTTCTCTTCTACTATCCTAGTTCTACTATTATGAATACCTTGTCTTCTTTTACTAATGGTAGAGTATCCAACAAAGAACCCTTCATCAGCCTTTCCAACAAACTTACCTAGTGATTAAAGGTATTAAGAATATTAAACAGGAAACCTAAATGTGTCTCATGAAACTTAATGCAGGTTTTCTACCTTGAAAAAGATCAAAAATGGGTCTTGGTTGTTAGGCTTGAAAACTAACACCCTAATTTGAGCATAACAAGAGTATTAAACTGCTTCAGCCCAAAAAGTTTGTTTGGCAATGTTCTGAATCGTCTAGCATAGTCCTAGAAGCCTCTAATTAGGTCCTATTTATCCTTTTTTTATTTTTATTTTTTATTTATGCTACCTCCATTTTGTGTGGAGTTCAGCAACACTAAATTCCCACTTAATATACCTTTCTTTCAAAGAACTGATTCATGACCCTTTTTATTCTGAATTCAGTCCTATTGTCACATCTAATTACCTTACCTTAAGTCTATTATAGTTTCTATGCCAGATATGAATGTTTTAAGGATTTCACTAGTTTCATCCTTGGTGGCTAAAAAGAAAACCCAACTACAACCTACTATAGTCCATTCTGTGACAACTCGGCAATACAATCTTTTTCATTAGACATTTTTACAAATGTTAAGCCCAAACAAATCCAAAATGCAATATTATTGTAATGGTTGGCTGATTGAGCTTACAGTCTTGATCTTACAAGAGTCTTTATGTTGCTTTCCTTTCTGACAAGCAACACATGTGTGATTATTTTCAAAAATCTTTAAAGGTAAACCTCTGACAAGGTTTCCCCTCACTAGTTTTGGTTTTAGTTTTTTGAATTTATATGACCGCACATCCTTCTATGCCAGAGATTAGATTCTTCTTAATGGTGCCTTGCAAAGAGAAAGTTAGACCTCCAAAAGGAACAATATTCTTTAAATCAACACTATTCATGTTATCTTTTCTAGGAACCTAAGCAAGACATGATTTACAAACGCATCGAAATTTACGCAAAACGCAACGATCTTTAACAAAATGCAGTGACTTTTGAATCAAAATGCAATGACCATTTAATCAAAACGCAGCTTGAGATTTGGTCAAAACGCAGCTTGAGATTTGGTCAAAAAGCAGCTTGAGATTTGGTCAAAACGCAACAAAATAAAAAATTGGGCAGAGTATTCCTTGAACCACAAGAATCAACCATGAATCCATACGTAGCTCTGATGCCAATTGTAGGATCCCGATTAACACATACACTTCATATAACACAACACTAATCGAACTAGAAAAGAGATAAAGAAAGTGAGTTGATTTAGAGAGAGAAAGAGGAGAGAGAGTTGAGAGAGAAACTAGAGATATTATTTAGAAAATGAGAAGTTAGATATTTTCTAAGTAAGAAATATCTATATATACCCCTACACATTTAATGTGACGCGCGGGATATTTAACTAGGACTTCGGTCTCCGGTTTTACTGGGATAAACCCGAAACATATACAAAATTGATAACTAATCGAGCCTGATTCCTGATAATATTCTATTACAACATTAACTAAATGAATTGGCCGAGACTAAAATACATAATGAACGAACTTCATGTTTGACTCAATACTTTGAGGCTAACAGAATCTCTGATGTAATGGTGCCTTATTTCAATGTGGCTTGGTTTTTAGAATAAACACTGATTTCTTCACAATACAAATGGTGCTTTCAAAAACAATGAGAATCTTGGTGTTCATGAGTTGAACCCAAATCAAGCATTTGAATTTAGATCACATAACACCTGCCCACTCTGCAATTAGCAGCATCAACAATACTCTGCTCATATTAGAATTGGCAACTATAGTCTGCTTCTTACATTGCCATGAAATCAACCTTTTGCCAAGAAATTGACAACCTCCTATTGTGGATTTCTTGTCAAGACTAACACCAGCATAATCACTATCAGAGAAAGCTTCCAAGTCAAATGGAGAATCCCTAGGATACCAAAGGCCCAATTTAGGTTGAACCTTTTCAAGATCTAAATATCGCCTCTATATAGAAATAAGATGTGAGACATTAGGTATATAAACATAGAACCTTGCACAAAGCACAAACTCAAACAATATGTCAGGCCAAGAAGCTAGTTAACGAGAGCGCGCGAGAGAATGATCCAATCTTGAATCAGTATAAGTGAACAACTACATCTTTGCTTCTACATCCTTGAGCAAGGCCTTTAGTCCTCAATTAAAGTGCTTGCTGTCTTCACAGTGGCAAAATCAAACTTCTTCAATATATCAACCACATACTTATCTTGGCTGATGAAGATTCCATCATCTTTCTGCTTCACTTGTAATCCAAAGAAAAAGTGAGCTCCCCATAGAACTTATCTGGAATCTCTTGTTCATCATCTGCTCAAACTCAACACATAAAGACTTCTTTGTAGACCCAAAGATGATGTCATCAACAACACTGTACATAAATAGAATAACCCCTTTTAATCCTATCTATGATGAACAAATCTTATCTATTGGGCCTCATACTAATCCATTTCTAATAAGTAGGTAGACAAGGTCTTATACCAGGCTCTAGGAGCTTGATGTAGACCATATAAAGCTTTTTCTACCTTATAAACTTTGTCAGGGAACTATGGATCTTTAAAACCAGGAGGTTGGCACACATACACCTCTTCTTCCATCTGGTACACAATAAACCCCATAAATGATGCATAGGCCAAAAATAACCTGATTGCTTCTATCCTAGCAACAGGAGCAAAAACTCATCATAATCAATTCCTTCTTCTTGGGTATAACCTTATGCCACCAGTCTTGCCTTGTTTCTAACCACAATACCATCTACATCTTTCTTGTTTCTGTATACCCATTTAGTACCAATGGCCCTCTTGCCATGTGGTAAATCAACCAAAGTCCAAACCTTCTGTAATTTAAACTGTAGAAGCTCATCCTGCATTGCTTCTATCCATCTATATTATCAAAGCTTGGAACACCTTTGTGGGTTCTACTTGTGATAGAAAACAAGCAAACAGACAATTTGAAAATATTTATGGTTGATTCTCTGTTGCACTGAACTAAACATACCATGTTCAGTCACATTCTTTGTCATCCTTCATGTTTGATGTCTGATGTATTCTCTAATGATTTGTTCAAGTGGATTATCCTTATGAACTCTTGTAGTCAAATTGTTCATGTCAGCCTCAGCACCAACTTCTTCATCATCATCATAATAGAAAATCTCTTCCAAATTAGGCATATTTAGATCATCAATACATCCATAGACTATATTCTTATCAACAACATTATTTTCTATGTCAGCAGCACTAACAGCTGGACTAACAGTATAAATGTTGTTAGTGTTGTTGACATTTGCATCCTGCTCTTGATTAACTCTTGGCTCCTCTGTATTTGGCACCTCACTATCTTCATTCTCTTGATGTTCAGAATTTATCTTTTCCTCCTCCCTTGATGGTTTGAATCCAGCATCAGGAGAATCCTTTGAACTTTTAGAGAGTGATGGATCCGATGTCAATAATGGTAGCCTTATATACATTGGTTGATCATACTATATTACTTCCCATCTTGACCTGCATCAATGTTTTCTTTGGTACTTGCATTACCATTAGTTTGATTCCCTGTAACAACTGGCTTATAATTCATAGATATTGTTAGAGCATCTATATCAAAAAGCCAATTAGGTCCATTTCCTGCAATATTAGGTGTTTCTTCACTAAACTTAACATGCATGTTCTCTTCTACTATCCTAATAGTTCTACTTTTGAATACCTTGTATGCTTTGCTATTTGTAGAGTATCCTACAAAGAACCCTTCATTAGCCTTTCCATCAAACATACCTAGGTGATTTAATGTATTAAGAATAGTAACAGGATCCCTAAATAGGTCTCAGTCATGAAAACATAATGCAGGTTTTTCTACCTAGAAAAGGTTCATAAGGGGTCTTGTTGTGAGGCTTGATAACTAACACCCTATTTTGAGCATAACAAGCAGTATTAACTGCTTCAGCCCAAAAAGTTGTTGGCAATTTTGAATCGGCTAGCATAGTCCTAGAAGCGTCTATTAGTGTCCTATTTTTCCTATCTGCTACACCATTTAGTTTGTGAGTTCTAGCAATACTAAATTCCCTCTTAATACCCCTTCATTCACAGACAGTAAATCATGACCTATTCTTGAATTCAGTCCTAATTTCACATCTAATTACTTTCACCATAAGGTCTAAAAGATTTTCTATACCAGTATGAAAAGTTTTTAAGGATTTCACTAGTTTTCAATCCTAAGTGGCTAAAAATGAAAACCCAACTAAAACCTCTAGAGTCACTGTGACAACTAGGCATACATCATTTTGAATAGACTTAAATTACAAATGATTGGCCCAAACAAATCCATATTCCAACATATGTAATGGTTGGGCTGATTGAGCTTACAGTCTTGGTCTCACAAGAGGCTTAAAGTTGCTTTCCTTTATTGGACAAGCAACACATTGTTGATTTAGTTTTCAAAAATCTTTGAAGGTAAACCTTCTAACAAGGTTTCCCCGTCACAAGATTGTTAGGATTATTATGAAATTTTATAAGCCCAAGCCATCAATGCCAGAGATTAAGATTCGCTAATGTGGCTTTGCAAAGAAATAAGTTAGACCTCCTGAAGGAACAATATACCTTTTAATCAATACTAAACATGTTACCTTTTTCAAAGGAACTCTAAGCAAGACTTGATAATTCGATCAAGTAGCTTAAGTTAGGAAGACAACACAACACATTACAGTGTCTGTAAAAAGAACCTGATTTTCTTGTCACACATGTGTTAGACATTAAAAAGGTTTAACATAAGCTCCTTAACAAGTACACATCTTCAAAATCTAATTTACATGTACTAATTTTACCTTTACCAGATGATTCTACCTCCATTGGGAACCTCCTCCATATGCAATAAATCCACCATTAATTTTCTCATAACCTGAGAGGTAGTACTTGTTTCAAGTCATGTGCCTAGAGCACCACTAACAATTACTCATCTTTTCCTAAAATTCTAGTTGTGGATTGCCCTGCACAAAAGGTAAGAGAAATCAAGGCTCTCTTGGGGACCCAACCATTACAGACTTGGAACTGCCTTGTGCATCAACATAGTTAAATCTTTTAAAAATTCATTTAAATGTATCATTGGTCTGAAGAAATGGATCAAAAACCTTTTGCTTTGGTCTCCAAACCCAACATGCTGAGGCCTTAACAACATTAGCCTCATTTCCCTTATTATTACTTACTACTGCTTTTGGCCCAGTAGTAGTAACATCTCCCTTAATAGTATTAACTTTTTCTTTTAAATTATTGATACTTAAAAGTTGTAGACTTTTAAAGGGCCTTCTAACATGTGTATGTGCTTTATTTAAAACATTTGTTGCTTTCCTTGCACTATTCATTATTGGTCTTGTATAGGCAGTATTAATTGGTCTGACAGTATTAACTGATACTGCTGCTTTTGAAAAGTTTTGCCCCAGAATTATAAGATTGATTATAATGCAATTTATTAAGACTGCTTTTGGAAACAAAATTGTCCCTTTGGATGAGGGTGAGTCTTCTTTGATAATTTTTGAATGATTTACCTTCAAGCATTGTTCAATATAGTTTTCTCTACCAATTTCCTTATCATAACAAATCATAATCTATATCAAGTAATTAAAACTTCCACATTCAATAACAAGCTTTATTTTTAACTCAAAATGTACTTCCTAAATTCTGAGTCATCACTTATACTAGATTTTCTCTAGATACCTCAGTGTCTTAGACTATTTTTCCTAGGGTGTTAGCTTGCTTTTTATTCACAATCTTCTTAACAACCCCATAGTGTTTCATAGACATGCTCATTAGATTTAAACAAATTCTGTTATGGCAAAACTAGGTTATCTCTGTTTAGACTTAAATCTCGGTCACTCATTCTCATCCTCACTAATTAGATAACCAGTCTTCAAAAAGTGGTTCACCCACAGACTTGGTTTGGACACACTAGTCTTAGCTTATCTTGTATGCATCATCAGGTAACTGGTTACTACTCACTAAAAACATATTATCCTCATCATCATGCCCCCCCCCCCCCCCCCATCAAGTAACAAATCATATTTAGGGGGCATGAAGTTCCCAGTATAGGGAGGGGGAACAGCATGATACCCTTCACTTGTTTTGTACCTTTCATTTTCCTGACTATCAAACACATGACTATCAACCACTTGACTATCAAACCCCACACCAGTCTTGAACTTATCACTTACTTGAATCTCTAACAGTTTGCTAGCTTTTTTTAGATGATTTCCAAACTTTTCTAAAGAAAAGTTTTAAATCATCTCTTACCTTTACAGCTATTACAAATTTCTATCTAAGCCTCCTGTGTGCAAAAAAAAAATTATCTCTCAACTTAATATCAGTTTTAAAATCTTTATGTCTTCTTCAAAAACAACCCCATACTTATTTATACATAATCTAGTCTAGCCTCTATAGATGCCTTGACCTTGCTTTATAAGCACCTACATTTAAATGGAGACTTATTAAAATCTTAGTCAGATTAACATAATGTTCTTGTGAGAGTTTCATAAGGAATTCAAACATGCTTTAAACAAGTTAGATACCTCGTAATCTGAGCTTAAAGAACTGGAAATGTATATGCCCATAAGGTGCAAAGTTTGGAATGGTCCTTCTTCAGCCAAATCACTCTTCCATAACCAAGCCCATCTTGATCCACCAAAGCTTTTGTCTCTGTTGTATCTACACACATTCCTCCTTACAGGTTCTTTGTTCCTGTTCTCCTGGAGCCCTGCACTCCCTTGCAAAATGACCCTTTTTATAATAGTTATAGCATTCCACCTTTGATTTGTTAAACCCTATGGTCTCAGAACCATTTGCATTAATCTTCCTTCCAGTCTTATTTAGAAATCTTCTGGCTCTCATGGTCAACATAGCCATCTGCCACTTTAGATCCATCTCTTCCAAGTCATCAGCATCAATCTGTTGTAAGTCCTCATCATTTAATTGTGGACTGTTAGATTGGTTTGTAAAGAAGGAATAGATCAGAGCATCACTCATACTATCAGTATTGGCAGAGTTAGAACCATAAGCTTGATTGGAACTGCCAGAGTTATTGGAAGACACAAAAGCCACATTTTGTGAATTTTGGTTTGAGCTTGATGACCCTTTAACTTCAGTTTCATAAATCTTCAGATTGTTGTATAGGTCATCCATGCTTAAGGTGTCTAAATCAGGTTTGTTTCTCTAGATCAAGGTATGAGTCCCCTTCCATACAGATGGAGACCTCTAGAAACTTCAGATTCATATCTTCTTGAGAAATAGTTTCACCCAGAATCTCTAGCTGACTGATAACTTTTAAAGCCTATCATAGGTTTGATCAAGTCCTTCTGACTTGATACATTAAAATTCATAATAGTTGTTTTGAGAAGTGTGTCTTTTAAGATTTTCTTTGACTACTTATAACCTCCAAACCTTTCTCAATGCATTCCACGGTATCTATAGGTGCAAATTTGTAGGTAATCAAACTTTAGTTGAAGTTCATTTGGAGAGCCATCAACAGTGTACCTATTGCCTTTAACTCATTCTCCTTGCTAACTTCTCCTCTGCAGTTGTAGGAGGAATATGTTTTGCTCACACATCAACAGTTACCTTTTGGTAGAGGTAGTCTCCATTACAATTACTTTACCTAAAGAGCATAAACTGTCATTAGGAAGATAACTAGTCTAACCTTTAATTTCCTAAAGCTCAAATTCTCCTGGATGGTTGGAAGTTTTGTAGCAGTAACCATTGTTGAAGATCATGCCTCCATGTTAAACAAATAGTTCTGATATGTGTAGATTGTTTCTTCTAATTCAAAGTTTCTCAACAAGCTCTGATACCACTTGTTGATCCCACTTGAATAGATCTTGCTTTAGCTATGTAAAGCTAGTTGTATTTGAGTAAATCCAAGTACACATGGAAGAAACTTTGATTATGAATATCAAAGACTATGCGGAATCTAGTCAATGATACTAAGAAGAATTATTTATAAAACAGTAACACAAAATTAATAACAAGACAGATTACCAAACTTTCAGCCTCAATATGAAACGAACACTCTTAATAGTGTTAGGGTTTACAAACCTTGAAGCTACGAATATCAAAGATGTACATCTAACATTATGCCCTAGGACCTCCTTTTATACACCAAGGAGTCCTACAAGGCTTACAAATACTTTCCAAACTATCAACGATCTTTTCTATAAACAAACCGTAATCTTTAACAAATAAGTTTATACATATCTTCTTTAAAAAATAACTAATACTTATTGTGTTTTATTAGGATTAAAGTTTTATTAACTTAGTACCGACAGTACCAATAGAGTTAGTACCGACGTTATACTTTGTACCGACAGTACAAAGTGTAAGTACAGTTTTTAGTTAGTACCGGTTAGTAGTAAAATAGTTAGTACCGTAAGAAGAATATTATTAAAAGATATTTGTGATAAACTTTGTCGAACGACATGTTAGACTTTATAGGGATATCCCTTGACTATAAAAGGATAACTAATTGCATAGTTAAGAATATATATGAAAAAGACAATTACAAATCAATAACATATCCAGTTAGCAATCTGAAACGTCAATAAACATTTCAACAAAGTTGTTTATTCTGATAATCATAATTCTTCTTATACTTATGTTAGATTCTGCATTAACAATTGATCATTCAAGTCATTAGTAACTACATAGACTTGTTGCTTTTATACATCCAGGCTATCATCCTTTATAGGCTGCAAAGATCCATTCAGTTTAAGGAACCACAATTGGTATCAGAGCCTGTTTTTATTTTTAAAAAAAGAAAAAAAAAAAAAAAACTTTGAATAAGAAGAAACAATCAAATCTAAACATGTCTGGAACACATGTGAAATCCCACCTCCACCACCACCTCCCAGAAACACAACAGAACCTACACAACAACCTCCTCAAACAGTCTCAACCATCAACTACCAATTCTCAAAAAGGTAGAATAGACTATATGGGCTATGAAGATAGAACACTAATCTGGCCCATACAGACAATCCAATTTGGTGAGGTTATCCAAAATGGGAAATGGTCCTGTATCAGTCCACACTGGATACCCAGACAGATTAAAATATTTGCCTCCTAAAACTGCAGAAGAAATGGTGCTAAGAGAGAGAGAAAGAAAAGCTAGGACCACCTTGCTGATGGCCATACCAGAAGATCATCTAGCTAAATTCCACAAAATGACTGATGCAAAAGATATGTGGATTGCCATAAAATCCAGATTTGGTGGAAATGATGAATCCAAAAAGATGCAGAAGTACATCTTGAAGCAACAATTTGAAGGAGATACTCAGTATCCAACTCAGATAGAACTTCACAAAGGATATGAGAGATATCCAAAGACTACTCAGTCAAGCTAGAGATTCATGGAGCAGGTGTATCCTACTAAATGCGTAATCAAAAGTTTTTAAGATCACAACCTTCGCTTGAGTTACAAGTTTTCCTTGATCATGAGAACAAACCAGGAATGGACAGTCATAGTTTAATGAATGACTTATGTACAACAATCTAAGAGTCTTTGAAAAATGATGTGTAAAGGCTCAACTCATCATCATCCCAACTTGCAAAAAATAGCATTCGTCTCTGAAAAACAACCAACAGAACTAATGAAGTTAGTACTGCTTATGTGATGGTCCCACTCTCTGGTCATTATTTAAAGCATTAACAACCATCATCATCATCAAATTCCGTGCTTTCATTCAATACATTTCCTCAACTGGATCATGAGAACTTAGATCAGGTTGATGAATATGAAACCCAAAGAAATGTGACTTGAAATGGCAAGTGGCAATGATCTCCATGAAATGAAAACAAGTTCCAAACGAAGACTGGTAATTAAAACTACAGTATGCTGAAAAAGAACTTGTTTGGATTTTTAAAAAAACAAAAGTGGAAAGCTTCAAATGCCACAAAATAGGGCATTTTGCAAAGAGAGTGTAGAACGCAGGAAGAGAATAGAAGAGAGATGATTGAATACTGGGAATAGAGAAGGGAGAAGACTAGCAATAAGTATGAAAGCATAACGGAAAGAAAGAAGAATCCAAAGCATTAGAGAAGTTGATGGAGAATAGTGTTGACTGGACAACTCATTGCAGAGATAATGATAACTATCATTCATGGCTAACAACAGCACAGGATCAGTCACTCAGTAACTTTCTTGTTTCAATGGAGTGCAAAGAATCTTATGCTAACAATAATAGAGACTGTATGATATTCAAAAAGAGCAACTTAGTGATGCTAGATGTTGAAATAAAAGCTTATACAATGGTCTTAAGAAAATTGAAGCACAACTATGTTGTCCACAACCAAATCAACTTTGGTAAGAACACAATAGCAAATTATGAAAATAGATTTAGAATGATCAAACAGATGTTTCTAACATACCATATAAGACATTGTTTGGCTAAAGTTCAAAAAGGAAAAAGATGAATTTTAGAGTAAATAGTACACAATGGGAAAAAAAATCATTCTTCAAAAAACTAGGTAAAATTGCAAAATATTATTCTATGAGTGCGAAGCTTAAGTATAGGGCTTGTTATGGATGATTATAGATATATGGGAATTTGAGCTATGAAAATGAAGTTATTCAAGTGTCTATAGGTGACAATGCAATTGATTATGAAAATCACACCTATATGCATAAAAGGTACATTAAAACTATGGATGAAATGCAAGCAGTTCCACCACCAATGACAGGAATTTAACTTGCCCTCTGGACTGATATTGAAATGATAACTCAAAATAAACATATGGTCAGAAAAGACTCAACCAAATGAACCTGACTCCCAAACAAATGAAGTATTGATGCCGTGACTCAAACAAAAGTAACAGTGAACATCTGAATTATTGTTTGGTAACCAGTTGTCAATGAAATCACATGTAGAAAGTCAACCTAAGGATTTGGTCCTGATGCTCAATCAATGAGTAGTATTAATCAGATAGTGATGATGAATGATGATGAATGTGTAGTAATGTAAAATAGAAGATCTTGACACAGGAACCTAGTTATGAGCAACCAAGCATGTAAAAACTCCTAGTGAAAATGTTAAGGAAAAGTTCAACACATAGTCAAAAACCTAAGGTTTAACAACAAACAATTGGAGAACATGATTACTGAAAGAGCATGATTTTGTCTGTGGGAGTTTTAGTTCATTATAATACGAGATTGTGATTATCAAGTAAAATTGGCTAAACAAGTATGAGCTACATAAACAAAATATTTCTAAGGGTAATGGTTCAAGGAATAGTACAACAAGAATATGAGGAACCCATAAGGGACAATACTCCAAGAGTAAATAAACAACATCAGTTTGTCACTTATGGCAGTACAAAACAAGAACTGGAACTACTCCCAGTTAGTATACTGTTAAAGCTAGCGGTACAAACTAAGTTAGTACTGCTGACAACACATATTAACAAACAGACAGTACTGAACAACACTGCACCTTAAAGTTAAATAATGTTAAGCCCCAGTGAATGATGTAAAGACCACAAAAATGCTTTAAACCAAAACCATTCACATCCTCACGGCCTTTAAAAGGAACAACAGTAAATAATAACAAAATTAGACAAACCAAAAGATTTATATTGCTGAAGGAAAAGCAGTTAGTACTGTTGGGGAAAAAATGGGTCATGCTGTAAAGTCCTCGCAAGTGTAAATGGAGCAAACCTGGATACAACAATAGTATCCACTCCAAATACAATGGAGGATCTAGCCTTAGAAATATCATCAATCTTAAAAGATCCACAAGGCAGAACTCAAGCCAAACAGGCTAGGTTCCCATAAGAGAGACAAAACCTCTTTCTTTTGAATGTGCCAGGAAAAATCCCACACAGCAACTTTAAAGAAATAAAGGAATAATAGATAGTGGATGTTCCATCACAAGACAGGGAAACAAGGCATTACCTTGCCGACATCAAGACATTAATGTGGCCCTGTGCCTTTGTGGAGTAGAGGATATAAACGGGGGGGGGGGGGGGGGGGGGGGGGGGGGGGGGGTGGGGGGGGGGGGGGGGGGGGGGTGGGAAAGGTAAAATACAAACTGGTAATTTAGATTTTTGAGGAAGTAAGCTTTGATGAAAGAACTTAGCAAATCAATTCTTTTCTGTGTCACAAATGTGTGACAAAATGAACAAGGTTCTGTTTACTGACACTGAATGTCTTATTTTGTCTCCAGACTTTAAGTTGCCTGATGAAAATCAAATATTACTTAAAGTTCCCAGACAAAACAATATGTACAGTTTTCAATTATATAGAACATTTTACCTTTAGCGGATTGGCTTGTTTGATTCAAAGGCTACAACCTGAAGAACTCCTAAACTTAAGGCATAGGAGGATGGGTCATGTAAATTTCAAAAATTAAATAGAACTTGAGAAGTGAAACCTAGAAAGAATGTTTACCTACAAAGCTTTTTCAAAATGACCACACTTGTGTTGCTTGTCAGAAAGGAAAGCAACACAAAGTTTCTTGTAAGCCCAAGTTATTAGCCTCTATTAGTAACACCCTACAAACTTCTTCATATTGGACTGTTTGGACTACACTATACGAGCATAAAACCAAAAGACCTATTGTTTTGGTTATCACTTATGATTTCTTAGCAGATTTAGTTTGAGACCTTTTTACCATAAGAATCAAGGATGAAACTAGTTGCACCCCTTAAAGACTTATATAAGACAAAATAGAACACCATTTGAATCAAAAAGGTTAAAATCATTAGGATGTGATAATGCGATGAAACATAAATTCAAAAACAGGATAAAAAATGAATTTCAGTGGTTTAAAAGGGATCAAGAGGGAATAAAGAAATGCCAGAACTCATCACACAAAATGGAGTTGTGCCTGAGAGAAAGAACAATGACCCTTATTGAGGCAGCAGAACCGACTTGCAGATTCATTTATACCTAACACTTTTTGGGCTGAAGCAGTAAGATACTGCATGGCTATGTTCATAACAGGGTTATTAGTGACCAAGCCTCATAATCAGACACCTTATGAACTTTTACTGGAAAACACACCAAATTATAAGTTAAATAAGACCTTTTGGGTGCCATGGACATCTATGAATACCATAGACACACTTGGGCAAATTTGCTGGAAAATTCTTATGGGGGTGGGATTTTTAGGTTGGGATAATCTCATACAAAGCAAGCTTTTAGATAGTATACATCCTTGTAACCAAAAAGAGTTTGAAGAAAACCTGCACATAAAATTCTTAGAGAGATACAAACCCAATGTTGCAGGAAAGGACCCAAATAGGCTTTTTGTGACCTAGATATTTGGACTGATTTCCAATGACTATCTTTCTGTTAGTTCAGAGAATCAAGCTAAACATTCAAGCAGGTCAACAAGCACAAACAAAATAAGGTATCAAAAGACCAAATTTGATTCAGGGAATTCCTCAAATAGAAGATGAATCAGCTCAAGACCGTTTTTGAAATTCCTTACGGCATTCGTATTTCTTCCACAAAACCTCTTCTTCAAAATCAACGACAAGAGAAGAATGTCCCAAGAGAGGAAAACAAGTCTTTTTTGATGATCTTGCAAGACTTCAAAGTCAAGAAGAAAGAAGGCTAATGAGTAAGTAGAAGCTCTCAAAAGGATTCAAGAACAAGACACTGAGAAAGCAGTTATCAGGCAAAGCTGCAAGACTGAGCAAACTAACGATACTTAGAGTACTGTATTAGCACAACACTAAAGCCTAGCGGTATAACTTTGTTAATACCGTAAGCATACCATTGGTATTTGCCAGTATGCAATGAGTGACGATCTCTCTCTAACACACCAAACCCAAGAAGATGACTATTGAAATACCTCCACTGAGATAAAATCATGAAGATGCTACAATGGTATCCTTTACACATGCATCTTATGATGATGAGGGTGCATTGGCTGACTTCACAAATTTGTAAAACAATTGTGAAATTAGTCCTATTCCAACATCAAGAGTTCAACCCCTCTCACCTCAACACTCATTCTAGGAGATCCAACATCAGCAGTACAAACAAGAAGTCAAAGTCAATAAAAGTTCAGAAGCCTCATGCTTTTGTTAGTTAAGATTCAAAAGCAAAGGAGAACCAATCATAAGTGACTTTCAACATTGTTTTGTTAGCCTGAATATTCTATCATCAACATGAACCCAGAAGATTTATCAGAAGTCTCTTGATGATGAAAGTTGTGTTTGATGCAATCAAGAAGAATTGGTTGCAGAGTATGAGATTCAAAAGAATGATTCAAGTAGATTTGCCTTATAGAAATGAAGCTATTGGTAACAAAGTGGTGAAAATGGAATAAGAACGATGAAAAGAGGAGTGGTTTGCAGGACCAAAGCTATATATAGCTGCTCAGTTGACACAGACCAGATGGAGGACTAGACTATGGATGAAGTTTTTAGCTCCTTGTGGCTAGACATGAAGCCAAAAGGAACTTTTTAGCATATGCCTCCTATACAGGTTTAATTCTATCAAATGGAATGTGAAAGTGCCTTTCTGCTATGGCAAGATTGAAGAATGAAAGAATATGTAGTCCTCAACCACCAGGTTTCCAAATCTAAGTCCTCCTCAGAAAGTCTAACAAGATGGTTTAAAGCCTGTATGGGCTACATCAAGCACCAAGAGCGTGGTATTCCTACCTTATCACTTTCTTGTTTTGAATGAATGGATATAGAAGAGGGACAATAGACCAAACTCTCTTCCTGAGGGAAAGGAAAAACAGAAAGACAAACATGAATATCAATTTTAGTTCAATCTATGTGGATGACATCATCTTGGATCTACAAAGAAGTCTTGGTGAAAAGAGTTTTTGAGGCATTGATTAAAAGTAGATTGTCAGAGTGAGTTCAATGGATAGCTTAACATCTTTCTTGGCATACAAGTCAAAAAGAAACCAAATGGGTATTTTCATAAGCCAGTGATAAGTAGTGTTGATGAAAATCCTGAAGAAGTTTGACTTGCAAATGTAAAGTCCTGCCAGTACACCAATCGAACTCAGAAGCCTTTTAGTCAAAATGAAGAAGCAAGTGATGTTGATGTGCAGTCTCTATAGATCAATGATTGGCTCCTAGATGTATGTACAGCTTACTAGGCCTGACATTAATGTTATGCATCAGTTCTTGTTCTTAGGTTTCAAGTCACTCCAAAGACATCTTCAATTGACACAGTCAAAAGAATCTTTAGGTACCTAATGGCAAACCTAAATTAGGCCTTTGGTATCCTAAGAGAATCTACATTCGACTGGGAATCTTACTCAGACATTGAATTATGCTGGAGCTAAATCATGACAAAAATCCACAACAGAGGTGTCAATTTCTGGCAGATAGACTCATCTACATGGCAATGCAAAAAGCAAACCATTGTAAGACTACTCAAAAACAGAAGGCAAATATTTAGCTGCTGAAAGTAGCTGTGGGCAAGGTCCTTATTGGATACAAAATCCATGTTAGATTATGGGTTTCAATTTTTCATGAACACAAGATCTACATTGATAATTAAAGTGCACAATTTGCATTGTAAAGAATCCAGTAACACTCAAAGACAAAGCATATATGCTATTAGGCACCACTTCAATATGAGATGCCAATGAGAAGAAACTCATTTGAAATTTTTGTGCTTAAGACCACACCAATGACAATGTAGCTGATCTTCTAACAAAAGAAACCAAGGGCATTATATGTAAGCCGATATTAGTATCTTGGTTGATCCATTGGCATGGTAAATCCATAAAAGCTGCATTGTTTTAAGGAGGCATCAATACTGAGTCATCCGATGTATGACACGAGGTGAAAACACACATAGCTGATGACCTATCAACCATGGTAATAAACCCAACATCACAAGCATACTCTTCCACAAGCTTACCTACACCATGCAAATATCACACTTGTTTTCCAATAAACCCTAACCTACACACCACCTTTCTACCCATCAAGATTCATCATCATCAAGCATACAAATACAAACCGTACCTACAGTGGTCATTACATGATCAACGATAAGAAGAATGCTCAAGAATTCCTTTGTTGAAGCATTTTGTAAGACATTAGAAAATGTAACCATCTAAAGAGTAAACTTTCAGGTAAATTGGTTAGATGTGTTTGATGGTGAGGATAACAATTGAAAAGATCACCTGAATATGAGTCATTGGTTTAGATGTTTCAGGTGATGTGAGTCTTCATCTGTATATATAATGTTGTATGGATATATAAATCTTTGTTCATTTAAAGAATGATTAGAGAGTCACTGATAAGAGTTACTAATGGTACTAAGCACTCCTGATCTTACATAGTATCATTCTTTGTATGGAATAAAGTTAGTACCGCATGTATTAAGTATAGTACCCGTGTAAATAAGACAAAGTTTTGTACTAGCTACCGAGTCGATTGAGAAATAATACCGTCAAGTGGTACAACGTGCAAATTGTGGAACGTTTTCTTTGAAATTAGGTCACCAAAACCTATTAAGAATCCCATTTCAACCGCCAATATTACTCACAGCAATCTCTACACTGATTATTCTTTGATTTACAAGCCCTGAATTGACTCTTATCGACGATCCACTCTCTTCGCAGCAATATGGCTGCTCTTGATTCCATGTCCTAAGCACAACATGATCGCCTAATTGTGACAAGACAAGAAGGAAATGATGATTTCCATGAAGATGATTAAATTATTTTCAACGAAGTTATATACTGCATCTCTCACTGTAAGTCCTGTTGTTTCAACCACATTCGTTGAACAGTTTTGGACGTCTGCTAAGTCCAAAACAATCACCAATTGCAAGGCCACAACGCCAAAGTAGCTGGCAAGTTATTTGTCTAACTCTGAAGCTTCTATTCTGTACTGATCTTCTTTTTAGATGATGTCGTAATGGTGGGATAGACACACTTTCCAAATCAAGCTATCTTTGATGCTATTCAACTTATGGGAAATGATAGGAATTTAACTGTGTTAACATTAATAAAGCTTTGTTTTTCACCCCAAATGGAGAGGTTTTTATTCACACAATTAATCATTGTTTAAGCTCCAAAGTACCTCTTGGGATCAAATTCCTACAAATGTTGCCACTGCTTGTAGATATGTTAACAACTAATCAAAAGTATAATTTTTCTAAATTGATTTTTTGATGGTATGATAACCATTTAAGGCTAGGGGGGGGGGGGGGGAGGGGGGTGGAGGGGGAAAAGAGGGGGGTAGGGGGGTGTGGGGGAGAAGAAAGTTTTTTATGTATCCTCGTTTTTTTTCTAATATTTTTAGCTAAACCAATAATTAATTTAACTGTACCTTTAGATCACTTTCCTGTAAATAGTTTAACTAGTACAGTTTTTCTTTTATGGATAAAAAAAGGGCAAACTTATTCAGGCAAAATATACACCTTTGTTTGATAAAATGTTGGTACAACCAACCCAGAAAGAGGGATACTTCTCAGAAAGATTATCTAAAGCACACCCACACCCTCTCCTGAACCCACTAGTGGAAAGCCCCCCCCATAAACATGAGTCACAGAATGACTCATCTTTGTCAATCGTGAGGTACCATTTGAGCAACACCTACCTTTCACCAAGACCTTCACCCAGACCTCACCAAACCCTTCCCTCATAATACACACACTCCTAATATACCTGATTCAATTCCAGAACATACTGGTGAGAAACTATGGAGATCATTCATTCACTATACAATCCCTTTCAGGAAGAGGATCAATGACTCTCCAAAAAGAGTCTATGATCTTTGTAACTCTTAGTGTAAACCGGTTCCAATCAAGCCAAGTGACAATAAACTCTTAAGCTAAGATCACAAAGCTCAAAAGGAAATGCTAATCCCAGTCATCAAACACTATCAAAGCATATCAGAATAGTATATCAAGGCACAAAGACATCAAAGGAAACAACTCTCAAAGAAGAAGCAGGTCAAAAAGATCTGTAACAAACAAGGGAGGAAGAATAGCAAAAGGAGATGGTAAAGCCAAAGAAAATGCTCAAAGTGAAGAGGACAACAGAAATGATGGATGAAGACAAAGAAACTGATGAAAGTTGGACTTAGTACGAAGATTGAATTTAGTACTGCAAATAACGGAGTTAGAACCGAATTGAAAAAGATTAGTACCACAACCAAAACTTAGTACAGACGATCTCAAAGTTAGTACTGATGAACAAATGGTAAATAATGGGAACAAGTTGATGCTTCAGAAGAGATCAATGAAAGGTACTGAAGATCCAAAGGGAAGTGTATAGAAGAGAAAGTTGAAGAACCGCTTACAAAAAAGTAAGTTACTTAATGAGCAACCTAAGGAAGAAATTGTTCTCAAGCTTCTCAAACATCCTCTTTGACAATCCCCACATCTGTGATATTTGGTGATGAAGAAACAATTGCTACACTTCTCATCAACATGAATTAAAGCCCCCAAAGCCATTACCAAAGAAAAAGAGAAAGTGTGTAGAACTGAAGGATGTTGAAGATACTGAAGACCTAGAACTACTTCTACAAATCAACACACACATTAAATGCCTCATCCAAAAATTGATCCTAAAGACAAAGGGAAGAAGAAGATTGAAGAGGAGGATGAAACTGAAAGTGAAGATGATGATATTCCACAAGTTGTGAAGAAATTCAAACAGCTTGAGAATGATGAAGAGTTAGCTAGGAAAGTCCAAGAAGAATGGGAAGCTGAAGAGGAGAAAAACAAAATTGCTGAAGAAGAAGCAGCTTAATGAAAGCTCTCATAAAAACTTTGATGATGTAAAAGCAAGAATGAGCAGACAGAAATCTAGCTGGATAAGTTTCAAGAGCAAGAAAGAGAGCATTTACAATAAGAAGAAATGAGCTAAATTCCTTCATGATACAAATTGTTGCTCATAGAAGGTTCCTTCTCAACAAAGATCACAAGCTAAAAGGAATAAAACCTCCACCAAGAATCAACTCAGACAATCAAATTAAAACCAACTTAAAACATGTGGGAAACTCAAACATTCCAATTTGAAAATCAGGAGTTTGAAGACCTACAAGTCCCCCCCATATAAAAGAACCATAAGATGTTTAATGAACATTTCATTTCCACTGGGCTGCTAAAGAAAAAGGTTTAAATCAAACATTTAGAATAAGAAAAGAGGTGGTTTATCTAAAATCTGCAGTAAATCAAGGAAGACACCAAAGAAGAGTCAAGGATGAGATAAAGTGAAGAAAGAACTAGAAAAAGAAAGCATAGGTACAAGGAAAGAAGAAGAAGTCAAGAAAAAGAAAGATACCATTCAACACACTTCTGAAGATGAAAGTGAACAAAGAAAATGATGACAGGTATCTAAATTAACTATACTCAGATGAAGATAAAAAGTGGATTATGAGATTCCTTGACAGAAAAAATCCAATCATGACTGAAGACAGAGTGATTTGGAACAAAACCACAACCAGATGGAAGCAAATTCTATTGAAGAGATCAATTAGAATTGTAACAAGAAGTATGGACACAAAGACACTTTAGTGTTTTAACATCATATTGATCCATATTTGATAGAGGAAATCTAAATGCAGGTTTATCAACTGGTATGAATAAACAAGAATGAGATGCCTGAAGGATTTTGAAAGAAAAGTTTTTTATATTAATTTTTGGGGGAGATTAAATGGTATTCGATCAATCCTGATGATCAAGATGAGTTTTGGTAGCTCACACGGGAATATCTCTTCCGGAATCTTTTTATTATTGATTCTTACTTGTGTATTTTAAGTGTATACTATCAACGAATCAAAGATACTGATAGACCTAGAACTACTTCTACAAGATCAACACTCACTTTAAAGCCTCTTCCAAAAATTGATCCTAAAGATTAGAGTCTGAAGAAGAAAGTACAATGGCATTGGAATTGATAAGATTTATCAAGAAGGTACTTGCTGACTTAGAATCTAAAGAACAAGACTGATGGAAGTGAGAAGGGATTGAGTGATGGCTAACCACCACACAACAAATGGTTATCAATTCACCATGCTTAACATGCAAAAGAATTGGCTAGTCCACAAGCAAACGGCTTGGGGTAAAGACTTCTCAAATCCGTTGATGGTTTACAATTTACCAAAAATTGTAAGGTAATCAACTCACCTTGCTTCTTGGTAAAGAGTTGGCTAGTCCGAGATCAAACAGTTCTTGGTAAAGACTAATCAAATCTGTTGATAGCTGATAGTTTGCTAAAAACTATATGGTTTATCAGTGCACCATGTTATTACAATGAAGCATTGGCTAGTCCAAACTCAAACGGTATTTGGTAAAGACTTCTCAAATCCGTTGATGGTTGACAGTTTACCAAAAACTGTATGGTATTTAACTCACCATATTCTTAGAATAAAGAGTTATCTATCCCAGAGCAAACGGCTACTGGTAAAGGAACATCAAATCCGTTAATGGCTGGTAGTTTGCCAAAAACTATAAAGCCAACTTAGTTGGATTGTAGGTATCAAGATGTTGCTTTGTGGCTGAAAAGATGTTGCTGAATTGCTGAAAAGTCAAGGATGCTGCTATAAAAGGATAGACTGACAAGATTAAGAAATCATGAAGAATGTTTGGATACATCCTCTATGCAGTCAAAGAAGCTTAAAGAACAATCAAGCTCTTAAAGGAATGAAGAAACATGAAGTTAAAATAGTTTGACATTCATGTTTAAGGGAGGATTGTTAGGATTAATGTTTTATTAACTTAGTACCGACAGTACAATAGTTAGTACTGACAGTTATACTTAGTACCGACAGTACAAAGTGTTAGTACTGTTAGTTAGTTAGTACCGTTAGTAGTAAAATAGTTAGTACCGATAAGAAGATATTTAAAAGATATTTGTGAGATATTTGTCAGAAAGTCATGTAAGACTTTTAGGGTTATCCTTGATCTATAAAAGGATAACTGTTGACATAGTTAGAACATATATGAAATAGACAATTACAAATCATACAACATATCATAGTTAGCAATCTGTAACTATCAAGAACTTTTTCAACAAAGTTATTATTCTGTTAAATCATTATTCTTCTTAGTACTTGTGTTAAGATTCCGCATTAACATATTGTATTCAAGTCATTGTTTCTACATAGTCTGTTGTATTTATACATCCAGACTATCATCCTTTATAGGCTGCAAAGATCCATTCAGTAAAAGGAACCACAAAGTGTTTTTTGAAGAGAGAGAATGGATCTTAGTTGTTGTTGTGATGAACTTTTAAGAGAGATAAAAAATACTTTATTTATTTTATTGTATTGTGAGTGATTATTTATGTTTTGTGAGTATTTTTAAATGATAAAAAGTATTAAAAAAAATAGATAGAAAGTGTTGCAATGGTTGAGGGAAAGTTGAAAGAAAATATAAAGTGAGTGTTTTTTGATGACGTGGAGCTGATGTAGCGAATGAAAACTCTTGATGACACCCTCCACTTTAACATACCACAAAGTAGCAATTAGGGATCCACCTACCCACAATTTTATTCTAATTTTTTCATATTTTTAAACAAACTAACTTTTATTCATTCGAATAAATACATATAACATATTAAAAAAATTACTAAACAATATTAAAAAAAATTAAAAAATAATAAAAAAACCAGACAAAAAAAAATATGTGTACATTATTCTCACCCTACTACTTCTTCCTCATAAAAACAAACACACACACACTAACACACGAGTGTGATCACGGTTCGAAAATCGGACTGAACCGACCAAGAGCGGACTGGGCCGAAACCGAATTTGTCCAAAACGCCAGACCGAAATGGTCCGGTCCGATCCAACAAAGCATAATCGCTGGGTTTTTGTAAGATAGAACCAGACCGGACCGATGATCGAAGTTAAGGTAAAGCATGAACCGCGAGGATCAGACCAAAATATGTTCTGTACGGTCCGATTTCTCGGTCTCGTCCGGTCGACAATCCAATATGCTTAACCGTACACACACTAACGCACACAACCTATTTATAAATCGAAGAAAAATAAAAGAAAATAAAAAAAATTATCTTTATTCTCGTCGTGATACTTCATACTGTAATTCTCTTTAGAGATGATCATCCAACACATCGAACTGACTCATTGAAGTACTATCCACTATGAACTTGTGTAGTCATCAATCCGCAACAATTCTGTTCTATGTTGTCTTTGTTCTGGTAAATGAAACCTCAATTGATCAGTCTTTTATGTGGAATGCCAAGTAAGGCGAGTGGAAAAGTGTAAATAAGAGTGAATTGTAAGCGTTATGGCATTAGATTCATGCTGAATAAGCTGAAATTTAAGGTCGGTGGTCTCTTTTATCAACATGTAGAAGATGTTCATGTGTAGTATGGTTGTTGGGTGTGTTTTAGTGTGTGAGTACGTCAGTCTGAAGCAAACATACAAATATTTAAAAATATAGTGCATTTATAATCGACCTGCATACATATCAATTATATAATACACCATGCCGATCCCCTGTTAAACCCGATATATACATCATGAATCAACTACTAAACAATATAAACGCAACCTGTACACCGAACATATTCAACCTAAATATAACATACTTAAATATACTGCATAGCTGTCATACAACTAATATATCTTGAAGGATCAATAAACTTTCATAATTCAACTATGAAAATTTAATAACCTTTAATATTAACTCTAAACTAGAATCTCTTATTTAAATAAGTAAATTAGACTTACCCCTAACATCCCGAACACATACATAGACCACCAGAAATCCCTTTTATCCTAAAACCCCATAGTATGATCATATGAAAAACTCTTAAAGGCTGTGACCAAAGACCACTCAGAACAAGAAAAAAAATATATATTAAGATACCACATCTAGTTAAAACAAGTAATTGGAAAATCTACAATAATAACAAAAACTAGTACCCCACCCGAAATATCTTATAAAACCAATGAGAGCATATACTTATAAATACAATCAATTATCCTTAAGATAAATACCACCCCTGAAGCACCATCAGTATTTCCCCCTACATAAAAAACCACCTAAAACCCCACAACCACCACCTGCTAATTCAATTTAATTCAAAAACACATCACCCAAACTCATTTACCCATATAAAAAAACTACATATGGAATCCCTGAAGCCCAAAATACATATTAAAACTCCCCCCCCCTTCTAATTACACACATATATCATGCGCTACTTAATGACTGAATGCTTTTCACACCCCCTAGTTTAATCCAAGTTATATTATCCTATATAATTAGATATAACAATGCCCTATAACTCCCCCCCCTCCCCAAATATAACCCCTTCTCCCTTGACAAAGTAATATTAAATAATCTCTTATAAAATTCCCCGCCCACAACACACATTGTTGAGTATCACACCCTTATAATAGACCCAACACTTAACGTATATTTTTTATTATATCCCACCCCAATAGCAGGAAAAACATAAGAGTCACGGAGAGATTATTTACCCTCTTCTAATAAGATAAAACCCTACGACATAACAATCAAATCAAACAGTCGACACAATTTACACCATCTAAATCTTCTGTTCCTTAAACGTAATTTAGATTATTTCCCCCTCTACCTTACCCCCAAACTAAACTCCCAAGTTAACCCATAGACACCCCCCATTCACCATTAATCCCACGCCTTCTTAAGAGAACATTCCACCTTAACATATCACATATCGCCTCCCTACCCTAAACATTACCAACATGTAACACCACCCCCACCTATGCTGTACCCCCCCCCTCCCCCACCAACCTCAAATCCTTACCTACGAAACCATCAAATTGGACCAATTCTCACCTGCTCAACTCACCTCTAAACAAATCCAGCATAATGTAGTAGTGTGAGATTTTATAAGAAACCCCCTCGAGACACCTAAAATAGACGATCTTTCCACACGCACTTTGAGATGACAACTTCAACCCCCATTCTGATGTTCTTTCTAACTTACTCACCCTCCCCAGTCAAAGACCACCACTAAACCCCACCCATAAAAAATTGACTCATACTATTACAATTTTAGTTTCAATAACTAAACCCATACCTATGATAATGGACGATTAACCCTCTAATGGGTACAATACCCCCCCTCCACAAATACATGACTACCCTAGCCCCCCCTTTTAATATTTACCCCATGCCCAAACAAAACAGTGGTCAAGTACAAAACTCAAACCCCAATTTATCCCTAAACCCCCCCCCCTTCGCATTCAAGACCCTAAACGCCCGTAGCACCTCAAACAACGCTCGTGCGTACAATCAACAGTGAATATTTGTAACACTTCCTTGAAAAAGATAAAAAGCAGCATGACATTATTGCTGTCAATATCATTGGTAAGCGAATCCTGTTGATAACCCTACAACACATCTCCCAACCCACTACCACTCACATCATCACACAAACGAACAGAGATGATCTAACTCTAGATAGCTTGTAATTAAGTTAACCAAATACGACTATTTGAAGCACACTACAGGAGTAACACAATGAGTTCAACGTTTGGTGAGATAAACATCAGCGAGTCATTATTCCATGTTAGCAGTCAAATCCATAGAATTGTTAGTCGTTTTCCGTCCTTAAATGTGATGGATATATCCCAAGTGCAAAGAATGTCGTAGCTCACCTGGCACTTAACTCCACATTATAGATTTGTGGACCAGATCTTCAATCTATTTGATATTACCTGTAATCTGCAAGCCTTTGTCATTCATCGCACTAGAAGTAGTATATGTACGAAGCTTGAAACAACCACCCACTTAGATACACTAGTACGTTGTTGATGAAGTGATATGCAAATGTATGACATGAGACGACCTCGAGAATTAGATATCAATGGTAAGTGTTTTGCTTGAATCGGAAGGAGTAATGCCAAAAAGAAACTGTATAAGTAAATCCTTCATCAAGATAGAAAAAATTCGAACAAACGAGTCGCCAAAGTTCCATTAACCATCAATACACGTGTTTGTGTTGTTAGGATTTATCGGTTCATCAACAAGGATTGTTGGATTTTTCGGTACAATCTACATAGGAAAGCATTACCTCGTTGTTTTGAAGCTCGTGAATTGTTTACGACTTAAGCATTGTTGCGTACTTGACACGTGTTGTTTGAGCAAAACCTATAGAGGTGATAGTTTTTAGTCACTTAACATGTTTCTTGATCAATGGCTTAATGAGGTACCGTTTCTATTTACTTCTTAATGTAAGTGTTAACCATATGTTATTACTAGAATCCCATCCGCTGCGTACTTCGTAAGATAACTTCTGATGCATTTTTAATTCCAATTGATTTTAAAAAGTCTGACCCCAAATAGTACCCATGCATCGGTCGGTCATCCATGCGATGAATCTCCTCTTGAGTAGGGAGGGGATAAGCATTAATCTCCCAAAAGATTGCATTTTTTACATGCTGTATGTTCTGCTCCACTTATGAGTTTCATTCCAGTCCCAATACTTTCAAAATCGTTTCCTTTAATCAACTCCGCCAATGGAAACTTACATCTACTTCCGTCCTTCAATGCAGGTGACACGCAACCGTCTGGGTAGATCAAAATTGTAATAAATCCAAGATTGTTTAAGGACTTCAAAGCTTCTGTGAAATCTCTGTCACCTGATATAAGCATTATATATGCTGGAGGGCGGACATTGTAAGCGACGAATTTAAAGATATCTAGCATTAACTTTGAATCAGCGAATTTAAAAATCACACAAATCATAAAAATACAATCATTACATTTTCACACTACTAAAATTTAATTCATATAAAAGAAAAAAAAATCGAGATGTAAACTATAAAATCTTTGCTTCTAGTCATCGATATCCTATGGTACGTTAATTACTCATGACTTAAGCTCTTTTTTTAATTTATGTTCTATTCATTCGATACTGTTCTGTTGCTTCGATTATTATGAAAACATGCGATGGTTCTTTTTGTTTTGGTTATCTTTTACGCATACATCAATATTCATATTTATTTGGGTTTTAGCCGTACAATAGCAACGTACTTTCGGTTTTGTTCCATGTTGGTACGTGAACTTTTTTTTGTTCCACTTAATGTAACGAACTTTCAAGTTTTGTGTTAATTTTCA
>BQNB010064235.1:0-35391 GCA_026074375.1 Tanacetum coccineum
AGCTTAGCTTAATATGATTTATAGTTTTAAGGGTTAAGTCTTAGTTTTAGAGGAAAAGTGCTTATTGATTTTAGATTGTAGGTTGTGGCTTATTAGGAAGCTTCTTTTGCTTAAATATCTTTCATTACTCTAGTCCTAAATATGTTTTCATAAAAAGAAGCTTATTAAGGTCTGAATCAGCTTAAGAATGGATGTAAAAGTTTTAAAGGAGTGTTTAGGACAAGCAGTCTTAACAATAGTTAAGACTGCTAGGGTTATTTTTGGTCATTAGGTCAGTTTTAATAAGCTCTTATTTAGTCTAAATAATAGTTTCTATAAGTTTAAAATTAGATTTGTTTAGTTTTGAAGATTATTTTAACTAATTCCTAAGTCTGCTAATCTTAATAGTTTTCAAATTACTTATTTGATAAATTTTGTTTAAACTCTTCTTAAGGAGTGTTTTGGTGTTAGAAATTGGTTTCATATGCATCAATGTTCATCTGTTTTAGGGAAGTAGTTTTTTTGAAAAAAGCCTTTTATAGTATTTTAGCTCAAAGTCAGTTAAGTAGTTTTTGTAGTGCTAATAGTTTTTTTATTGCAGGTTGATAGTGGTCACATTCTAGCTTAGCTTTGGTCAAATTTGGTAGAATTCAGCTTATAATAGTATAAACTCAATCTGTTTTGAGTTTTTAGTGTGTCAAAAGTAGTTTAGAGTCTTAATTTTTGTTTCAAGTTTTGATTTCAAAATCCAAAACAGAAGAAACAAGCAAACAATTAAAAAAATATATATAAAATTTTACAAATTTTACACTAATCTAATTTACACTAATCCTAGGGGTTAAGTTAATCTAATGTAAAAACCAAATATTAAATAAAAATAAAGATTTACAATTTCACTCTCCGGCAACGGAGCCAAAAACTTGATTGTGTCGTCGTGTAGGTAGTTATTTTATTCAAGTTTTACATTTATATTTGTCGACTTTACCTAAAACAACACTTTAATGGGTAGTGTACCCGATCAGATGTAGTTTCGTTGGTAAGTAAGGTGTCGATCACTAAGAGCGAGAACGAAATCTTATATTCTATCAATATTTTGCTTAACTAAACTAGGTTAATTTAAACTATGTTAGTTCTAATCTATGTTAAACCTATGCTAAACCTATGTTAGTTCTAATTCTAAAGGATAAAAGGGGGTTTTCAGTCTGAAAGATTGATATATGAGAAATCACATATCCTTTCTATATCAAAATTGTCCCTAAAAAGATAAAATTGTGCATAAAATGCTTGTATATTGCTTGTTTTGTCTTTGTGATTGTGTAGGTACGGATATTACAAATAACACAAGAAGACGGTCAAAAACCGGACAAACACGGACACAAGAACGGAAAAGAGTGCACAAGAGCCGGGGATTTGATTGCTGAAAGATCAAATGGTCAACATAAAGTCAACTCTTGGTCAACATTGGTCAATCACAAAAAGACAAAACCCTAAAAATACCAAATCAGTCCTTAATGTTAAATCAAATCTCACCAAAAGTTCCAAAAACCCCAACACCGTTAGCCTTTTATTAATAAAGACTAACGGTCGTTAGTCCTTTATAACACAACCTTATAACCAAGCCCCAAATCCCCGGCCCAATTCCATTTTCTATAAAACCCAGGCCCAAGTCAACAAGCATACCTAGGTCAAACAAAGATATAAAAAGAAAAAAAATGGCGCGGGAATTTGTTTTTACTATTCATCATCTCTTTCAGTTTAACCTCCCGTCAAAACAAAGGGTTATGGTGGTCCTCCCTTGTGGTTCTTGAGCTCATGGATCTTGTCCAGAAGACTCTTCATATCTGATCGGTGGCGAACCTGGATATCCTCGATGAGTATCTCTAGAGTAGAAGTCCTGACGCGAGCAAGAACAATCTCGTCGTCATGCCTTATTTGCTCTCTCAGAAATTCAGAAATCTGGGTACGGGCTTTTTGAAGTTCGGTTTCTAGTTGGTCAAAATCTCGCTGTATGATTACTCGACCATTACTAAGACCTTCTATCTTATCTTCCATGTGCTTAATGTGCTTAAGAGGGAGCTCATCTAAGTGATTCAAAATAGTCTCGATCTGTTCCTCATGGCGCTCCAGATGCGTCTTATGAGAACTCTCTCCAATCTCAAATACTTGAGGTAGGGCAGAAGAATCAGTAGAGGAGGATGATAGGAAACGGGCTCGTTTCTGAGGTGGCAAAATCTCCTCGGGAAGAAAGAAATCTCGGGGATCAAATAGTGGTGATGGTGGTAACACTAGAGATAGAGGCAAAATAGTTGGTGGAGCAATAGGAGCTCGTGGTGATGGAATAGGTGATTCATTACTAGTAGCATTATATGCTTGCATAACCTTCATATACGGATCATCGTGGAAAGGTGAGATGGTTAGCGAGGCTAAAAGATCCTTAGATAAATCCTCTGAAGGATCAAAAAAGGTGTTTCCTGGTGAAGCTGGGAAATAGTCTGATGAAGCCGGGATATAGTTAGGAGTAGTTGTAGAGGAAAAAGCATCCTCAATATAGGAATCAGATAGGACGATAATAGGATGGGTGGATTTAGACATAATTCTGTAACAACCTAGTAGAAAATAACATAAGTTATTTATATAATAGTTATGTATCTTTACATACTATTCAGGAAATGTAGTGGCATGGAGAACTTTCTTGGATGGAAAATAGTTATAGTTTAGGTTTTAACCTTGTTCTCTATAACCTCGGCTCTGATACCAATCTGTAACACCCCGATAATTCACATAGGGGAAAATTGTGGGTTGTTATATTTAGAAGGTACGTATACCAATACAAAAATAAAGACTCAGATATGCCCTAATGCATCAGAAAAAATGTGGAACGCCCGCGATAGCTGCATAAATAAAAATGCCCCGCCAAGATACGTTTATTCTCAAAATTCATACGTTTTTCCTTACACAATGACATTATTACAGATTTATCATCATCGCCTACCAAATCAACAACATTCATATTTGAGAAAATATTCGCAAATGTCATATTTAAAATAATCATCAACAATTCTGTTAACAATTTATATAACACATATTTAAACCACATCATATAAGGTGAAACATGACTTATCAATAAATTCTCAAAATTACAATGCACACAAAAGATTACAACATCCATACATACCTAATTTTTGTTTCCACATTTAAAACGCACATCAAGGAATCTGATGTGTTTTAAAAGTTTTAAATTTATAAGACTAGAATTATCGGTTAATTATAAAGAAACACACGGGAAAAGTATAACCCCCGTATGTAGTATAGATTTAGGGTAAGACCAGGTCTTCCACAAGGATTTAATTATGTTCGTATAATCATAATAATTAAAACAATTTATAACCACTTTTTCAAGATGAATAACGGATAACTACACTCGGGTAGTTTCATATAATTTTGTAGTAATGTTATAACTCTGATATTCGATCTGAGTTGTTTAACTTATAAAAAGGTTTCCTCGTCAAAAAACGTTTTCACAAATTAATTATTTTTAACTTAAGACTTATATTAGTTAACTTAATTAAGTGTGTCACGCAAATAACCAAGTTACTATTATATCAAATCTATTTTGTTTATTAATTAACGTAAGCGGATTTCTCCAACCAAATGATAAAGATCATAGACAAATATTTAAAACTATATAGATCACAACGGGTATTTCGACCTATACCGTTATGAGTATACAATCAAAGTTGATGAACAAAGTTGATAAGATTAGACACGATAGGATTTCAATGTAAGCTTAAGATTAACAAGATCACAATAATACCAAAATACTTCTTTATTATATTAACATAACCGAGTAGTCATAAGAGGTTTTAGCCACTCATGGCTACGAAGTTTATAATAACAAAGTTAATTAGGGAAATGAAATACATACGAGATTCGTATAGGTAAGGGATCACAAGATAACCCGTTTACAAGTATCGAATCCTTATTCAAAAACCCGTAATATACTAATTCTTATTAAAACTGTCTTCTTGATGTTCGTCTCGTCGTGGTTGCGTGCTTGAAACACCAAGGAAGGATATAGTAGAGTTTTGAGATCAGATGGAGTAGTATTTGTTTTGAAGTAGTGAGTGATATCTCCAAATGGTAAAATTTCGTCTCTATTTATAGGCTTGGAAAAGGGTGAAGTACGACGTACTTAATAATAAGTACGACGTACTTTGCCTTATGTCGGTTCCAAATCATCAATGCTGGGATAAAGTGCGGCGTACTTATATAAAAGTGCGGCGTACTTCTAGTATTTACTGCTTCATTTATTTTAGACTGAAGTGCGGCGTACTTGGGGAAAAGTGCGGTGTACTTAGTCATAATTTTGGTCTTTATTTTCTTTTAGCTAAACTTCCGTAAGGCATAAACACTTGCATTTTGAGCATATTTGAGCTTGGACTATCTTCAAGTGAACCTGCACATATTTCATGCTATTAAGTATTGAAAGTTCACAAGAAATGACAAAATATATATAAATAACGCCGCCGAAAATATGTATAATTAAGGCGTTATCAAATCCCTCCACACTTAGCTATTGCTTGCCCTTAAGCAATCAAAGCGTATTTTCTTTTAGCTAGACTTCCGTAAGGCATAAACACTTACATTTTGAGCATATTTGAGCTAAGACTATCTTCAAGTGAATCTGCACATATTTCATGCTATTAAGTATCGTCACGAGAAATGATAAAATATATATAAATAACACCGCCGAAAATATGTATAATTAAGGCGTTATCAAATCCCTCCACACTTAGCTAATGCTTGCCCTTAAGCAATCAAAGCGAGAAAACAAGAATCATTTATCATGACGTGGAGAAAAATTAGATTTTATTTTAACAAGTGTTTATCTAGATTTATGGATGTTTCAGGCAAATACATATAACAAGGCACCTCACATAGGGGATGTGTTTGATTTATTCACACAAGACACTCAAATAGGGTTTATATCTGTGAGTTCACTCAATTTTGCACAGACATAATCTAGATAGCAACCAAATGCTTGTACGAGACACATAAACATGACCATTGCGGCATGAGCACCTAGACAAAATCTCAAAGAGGCAAAACGTGATAATGATGTGGGTGGTTATGGGGAATATAATGATATCATGTGCCAAACCAAAGCCTTACAATAACTTTACGTAACTTTTTTTAATACCAAATAATACGATAACTAAGGCTGGCACAGAACTTTAATTTGAGCACATTGTGCTTGAGATACTTTAGGAATTTCAGCACTAAAAGCAAGTGTTGCAAATAGCAGGATAATATGGGGATTATTTTACCTCTAATCATAAAAAATTATCTATAAATTAACCTCACTACGGTTAGTAAATGATAATCAAGCACAAGTTCTAGAGCTACTAAATTACCGGCTCTCTCATAAAATATACAAAAGGTATGCATAAAGGCTAGAATATACCTCATAATTAAGTGGAGTAATTTTTGTGCTAGCTATAATGTCAACCCGGGTAGGATTTGCCTTACTAAGTAGTATACATTTTTTAATTTTGAATGAAAACTATATATTAATTTTTATAAATTATCTGTTGAAAATGTGGCTAGATTGCAAGGCAAACATGGAGAGAAATGATATATTAATTTTAATTTTTTCTATTTGGCTCCCCTCCACACTTAAGTTGAACATTGCCCTCAATGTGAGAACTGATAAATATAAAAATAGGAAAAATTAAAGGAAAACGCTACTTCCCGGGCATAAGTGAGTGTAGCTGCGAGAAAGTTATTCATTAGAGAGCTTTTTTGATTTTCCTCCATTGTTATTCTTTTCTTTGAATACCTGAAAATTATAAACAAACAAAACACACAAAAAAGAAAACTACTTTTTTGGGATTTTTTATGGGGTCCCTTCTACACTTGAGTGGAAAAGAGATAAAGCACGGGTTGCCTCCTGAGAAACGCTTAATTTTTCAGAGTCATTAGCTAGACTCATGCTTCGATAGTTCAGTTTTTGGGATAAAAGGGTGTGAGTTCTTCCCTTCGGTCATTATAATCATCTTCTTCATGATAGAGCTTAAGTCGGTAGCCGTTTACAATAAACTTCTTTCCATCTTTACGATATAGTTCCATATATCCGGATGGATATTGATGTTTCATTACATATGGTCTTAGCCAACGAGATCTAAGCTTAGGCTGTTTGAATTTGTACTTTGAGTGGAATAGCAGAACTTTGTTTCCGTTTTTAAATTCGTTTCTCATTTTTAATTTTCTGCCATGCCATTCTTTGGTTCTTGCCTTATATAGACGAGAGTTTTCATATGCTTGATGTCGGAATTCATCTAATTCATGTAATTGAAACATTCTTTTCTCACTAGCCGCAATGAGATTGGGATTATAGTTTTTGAGTGCCCAATATGCACGATGTTTAATTTCAATTGGTACATGGCAGTTTTTACCATATAATAGTTTGTAAGGTGTGGTTCTAGTTGGTGTTATGTAAGCGGTTCTGAAGGCCCACAGATCATCATCTAGTTTTCTTGACCAAACAGTAGGATTATCTTTTACTGTTTTTTCAAGGATTCTTTTAAGGCTCTATTTGTGTTTTCAACTTGTCCGCTCGTTTGAGGGTGATAAGATGTAGTGAAATGGTGAGTAACTCCGTATCTTTTCATAGTTTTTCCATTATTTTATTACAAAAGTGAGTTCCTCGGTCGCTTATGAGAGCTTTGGGCATTCTGAAATGGCAGAATAGTTTTTTCAGGAATGAAATAACAACTCTGGCATCGTTCGTTAGCAAAGCTTGAGCTTTGACCCATTTAGATACATAGTCGACAGCAACTAAGATATATTTAAATTTATATGATTTAGGAAATGGTCCCATGAAGTCAATACCCCATATGTCAAAAACTTCGCATACTTGAATGTTATTTAAGGGCATTTCATCACGTTTGGATATGTTTCCAGATTTCTGATATGCTTCGCAAAGGCGAACGAGAGTATGAGCTTCTTTGATGATTGTTGTGTGGAAAACTAGAAGGGGGGTTGAATAGTTTACCGCTTTTTAATTTAATGTTTATGTTTGTTTATGAAAATTTAGATTCGACTCTTTGTGAATTCAATACTTGCATAATATGAACAATATAAATATGTAGAAGCAAATAAAAGATAAGAGTTGGAAAGATCAAACCACAACACAAGGATTTATAATGGTTCGGTTACGAAGCTCCTCTTCGGCCTACTCCACTCCCCGAGCACCTAACTCGAGAGTTTTCTTCACTATGTCAACAAGCTCCCTTATGGCAGAGAAAACCGTACACAACGTTGCTTATATCAATTTCCGACACTAAGCTAAATGTCGAGTTCTAATCTTAGCTAGAACCAATCTATCACAACACAACTTCACGACTTGTTCACGACTTCACAACTTCACGACTACTTCACAACTTCACTACACAACTTAGCTTCACACCTTGATCACAACTACACAACTTCTTCACACCTTCACGACTTCACAACTTCACACCTTCACAACTTCTCCTCACCACACTACTTATGTCACAACTATCTAACACTACTAGAAAGGATCACCAAGATCCAACTATACTTACAACAATCACCAAAACCTAACAACTACACAACTTTACAAGATTTACAAATGATTTACAAGATATGATGTGGATGCAATAGGATTGGAATATACACTTGGGTGTAATACTTCTTCACTTGATGATGGAAGTATTCTTCTCTTGCACTTGAGGAATTAAGCTTGGATCACTTGGAAACAAAGCTTTATGATTAAATGATCAAAGGATTTTAGTGAGATGAGTGGGCTGTTTTAGAACAGAAAGAATGAGTGCAAAAGGTGAGAAAATAGTGGGGAAAAGTCCAGTATTTATAGGACAAACTGGAGGAGCGTCAGTCTATGGGCGGTCCCCTTAAATAGGGGGGCGGTCCCCTTAAAATTAAGGGGGCCGCCCGTGTATTTAAGGGGGCCGCCCTAGGCTAGAGGCTCCCCAGTTTGTCTTTTGTGTAGGGGAATTTTCTGGAACATTTCTAGCCGTTTTAGGTCCGAAAATTTGAATTTCAAAATGTTTATTTTGAATAAAACATTTCTTTTAATTGTAGAAAATGTTTTGTAATGTTTATAAAAATGTCTACAACATTTTATAAAATTATAAGGTTGAATAAAAATTTCCTTTGATCATAAAATGCATTAAGCATTTGTTTATTCATACCTTTAAGTGATTAAATTATCGAAATGAAAATTAACTACTAATTACTTGTTTACGTTTTAATTTTACATTGAAAGTTTTTATATTTTGTGATTATCAAAACGTAAGGATGTGAAAAATATTAATAATGTTTTAGGCATTATTTCTATCAAAAATCTCCCCCTTTTTGATGATTACAAAATTTAAACTCATTAAATGTAGAATTATTTTTAAACAAGTATTTAGTGAGTTTTATGTCATTTCTCTCCCTTTTTGTAAAATCAAAAAGGCATCGTCGAGAATTGCAAGTAAAAACGATAGAATAAAAGCTCCCCCTTGATGTGTGCTCCCCCTCGTTCGAGGGCACCAAGGAATCGAGCTATGGTTTCTTAGCTACAAAATTGAGTTAGAACAATACAAATATTTCTAACAAGTAGCAAGAAGGAAAGAAAAATATGACAAGAGCAAGCAATATTAAAGCAAAAGATACTTTATTCATTTAGGATAATGTGTGTAGACTACACACAAGCATACATAGAAACTAATATGCTTTAGAAGCATATTGATATAACAAAAGACTAAAAAAAACCTAAATGGCCATAGAAGTATTTTAGACTTGCTTGTAATTCAAAAGGGTTAAGCGATTATTTGTAGGCATATGGTGAGATTAGTTAATTGTGGATGGAGAGTTTGGAGCGGAGGCGGTCATGGGAGGATAGTCTCGTTGGACTCTAGGGGGTGGTTGTGGTCGAGTGAGGAGGAATTCAATTCAATTGATATCCTCACTTAAGGCAATGAATTGTTTTTGGGTGAAAATGCAACAAGAGCAATACCCAACATGAGATTCAACTTGGTTAATGTTGAGGGTATGTGGTAGGTTTGGAGAGTAAGGTGACGAAGAATTTTTGTTTTGTTGTTCTTGGGAGGATGCATGGTTAGGAGGTTTGATAGGTATTGAAGTTGATTAATGTCATCAACAAGGCTTTTTCTACTTGGAGATGGAGGTGGTATATGTTGAATTTGGTTGTCACTTTGAAGTGAAGCTTGAGTGTGAGTAGCATGTGTATTGATGGGTGAGATGGGAGATGGAGGATGTGAAACAATTTGTGATGATTTGGGAGTGTCCTTAATGTAAGGATTTGGTGATACTTGATTTGGGTGATTGTTTTCTTGAGTTGGTTCATGATGAGGGGTGAGTGGTTTTGACTTTGGTGTGGGTGAACTTATATTGAGTTCATTGGATGTGTTACAAGGATTGAGTTTCTTCCTCCAAATGAGTTTCACACTCCTTTTGGCTACCCTTGATGGTTTGGATATGGGTTTGTTGGGAGGTGTCATTGGTGAGGATGATTGTGATGATGATGGTTGAGGATGTATTTATAGTGGAGGAAAGGTATAAATTTAGGAAGAATGAACATTTAAGGGACCAAATCCAAGAATTGTTTGTGAATTTAGGGAAACAATAACTAAGTCTAAAGGGTATTAGGTTAAGTAGGAATGCAAAATACTGTTTTTCCCGTGCCAGCTAGGGAGGTCCCCTTAATTAGGGGTCGGTCCCCTTAAAGATAAGGGGGCCGCCCTTTATGAATTAAGGGGGCCGCCCACTGCAATTTCCTAGATTTTCTAAAATTTGATTTTTCTTAAAAGTGTTGTGAGGGTTTCAGTTTTGGTGGTTGATTTGCAGCAAGTCCATCCATTTATGGCAATTAAGATGTTTTAACACATAACAATTAAGCATTCAACAATCTACATATATATGACAAGATGTAGGATAAAATAATTTCTCAAAATTTTGGCATATAAGCATTTATGAATAGAGGACCAAAAGAGAATAAAACAAACCGAACATTTGTGTAAATACTAGTGTGTGCCTAAATGCGACAGATGTGGAGTAGAGATTATTTCGACACTAAGACATGAAAACCTAAGAAATAATCCAGAGGCTCCTTGATTTAATTTTGCTCAACCAAGATTATCGAAAAAATATATATTGAATTATATATTTTTGACAACAAGTAAGAGACCATTATGCATATGTGAAAAAAATGTTTTTAGCATATCTCAACAATATATGAAAATTAATTTTCATGTGATCCTAGATGTGAGAAAGACTTTCTTTAGAAAATAATGGATTAAGACTATTGTATATATATGTATAATGAGATATGTATTTAGATAGAGGAACTTGTAAAAGTTTGCTTATAGGTTTTTCCCAATCTTGTGTTTTTGTACAAAATGGAAGCCTAGAAACAGAGAAAAAAATATTTTTTCAGTGGGTGGTCCCCCTAAAGTCTGGGCGGTCCCCTTAAAATTAAGGGGGCCACCCTTTATGAATTAAGGGGGCCGCCACCTGTTGAGAAATTTTTTTCTTAGACTTTTGACAAATAGTTCATTTCTAATTTTTAGTGCTGAAAACTTAGTCAATTTGTTTCATCATTCCTAGACCTAGGCGTAAGTAGTTAAATGGTTCACGTTTAAGTGGTTTAGTTAAGATATCGGCTATGTTGTCTTCTGATGAGACCTTTTCTATAGAGATATTTCCTTTTTGAACATTATCACGGAGGAAGTGGTGGTGAATTTCTTTATGTTTTGTTCGTGAGTGTTGAACGGGATTCTTACTTAAGTCTATAACCCCTTTGTTATCACACATTATTAGAATATCGTCTAACCTAATGCCATAGTCTACGAGAGCTTGTTTCATCCATAGGGCTTGTTGACATGTGTGACCGGCGCTTACATATTCCGCTTCGGTTGTGGAGATGGCAAGAGCGATTTGCTTCTTCGAAAACCAAGATGTTAAACAACATCCCATGAACGTGCAAACACCACTAGTGCTCTTGCGATCTACGTAATCTCCCGCATGATCCGAATCAGCATAAACTATGGTTTCTATGCCGGATCCCTTAGGATACCATAATCCTAAATGCATATTGCCTTTAATGTATCGGAAGATACGTTTAACCGCTTCTAGGTGAGAGGTTTTGGGATCCTCTTGAAAGCGTGCACAAAGGCAAACACTAAACATGATATCGGGTCTACTTGCCGTTAAGTATAATAAACTACCTATCATGCCTCTATATTTGGTATTATCTACGGACTCACCTTCTTCGTCCCTTGTGAGTTTGGTTTCCGTAGACATGGGGGTTTTCATTGGCTTAGAGTCTTCTAGTCCAAATTTCTTAAGCATTTCCTTAATATATTTTGATTGATTGAAAAATATTCCATCATTTAATTGTTTTATTTGTAATCCTAAGAAAAAGTTTAGTTCCCCCATCATACTCATTTCAAACTCATCATGCATGATCTTGGCAAAGTCATCACACATTTCTTGACAAGTTGATCCGAATATAATGTCATCAACATATATTTGGACGATAATGATGTTGGAGTCTTTCTTTTTAGTGAAGAGAGTGTTATCTACCATTCCCATAGAATAATTATGTTTAATAAGAAAGGCTTTTAGTCGATCGTACCAAGCTTTTGGAGCTTGTTTTAGACCATAAAGAGCTTTCTTAAGTTTATAGACATAATTAGGTTTTGCGAAGTCAATGAATCCCGGAGGTTGTGCCACGTAAACCTCCTCATTGATAAAACCGTTAAGGAATGCACTCTTCACATCCATTTGGTACAACTTAAAATCTAGTGCGCAAGCATAAGCTAAAAGTATTCTTATGGATTCTAGTCTAGCTACGGGTGCATATGTTTCATCATAATCAATTCCTTCTTGTTGATTATAACCTTGGGCTACCAACCTAGCTTTGTTTCTAGTTACGACCCCATTTTCATCCAGTTTATTTCTATATACCCATTTTGTTCCTATAATGGTCATATCCATAGGATTTGGGACTAATTCCCAAACATCATTTGTTTTAAATTGGTTTAGTTCCTCTTGCATGGCCATTACCCAATTTTCATCTTTTAATGCTTCATTTATATTTTTAGGTTCTATTGTTGAAATAAAGCAAAAGAAATTGCTTTTGTATTGAGCTTGCGACCTATAAAGGTCGTTTTGTATTGCTTAGAAGTATGATAATCATGAAGTCACACTCCCTCGGTTGCCATTATACTCTGATATTTTGGGGGTGTGACATAAACCTCCTCATTGATAAAACCGTTAAGGAATGCACTCTTCACATCCATTTGGTATAACTTAAAATCTAGTGCGCAAGCATAAGCTAAAAGTATTCTTATGGACTCTAGTCTAGCTACGGGTGCATATGTTTCATCATAATCAATTCCTTCTTGTTGATTATAACCTTGGGCTACCAACCTAGCTTTGTTTCTAGTTACGACCCCATTTTCATCCAGTTTATTTCTATATACCCATTTTGTTCCTATAATGGTCATATCCATGGGATTTGGGACTAATTCCCAAACATCATTTGTTTTAAATTGGTTTAGTTCCTCTTGCATGGCCATTACCCAATTTTCATCTTTTAATGCTTCATTTATATTTTTAGGTTCTATTGTTGAAATAAAGCAAAAGAAATTGCTTTTGTCTTGAGCTTGCGACCTAAGAGTTCTTTGATTTAGATTACCAATAACATTTTCTAGGGGATGACTTTTAGATTCTTTAATGTTTGCCATTTGATTATTTTCTAATGAAATGTCTTCAAGATCATTGCCTATGGGTTTTGTTTTACTAACCTCAATAGCTTCTTCTTCGACTAATTCATCATCTTCCAATGGTGGTGTTTTAGGTGGAGGTGGAGTTTCATCGAAAGTTACATTCAATGACTCTTCAACTTTCATTGTTTGTTTGTTAAGTATTATGTAAGCTTTACTATTTTGTGAATATCCTAGGAAAACACCTTCGTACGACTTGGGGTCGAACTTGGTGAGGTAATCTCTTGTATTAAGAATAAAACATTTACTTCCGAATACTCTAAAATAGTTAAGGTTTGGTTTCCTACCTCTCAACAACTCGTATGGAGTTTTTCCTAAAATACGTCTAATAGAAACTCTATTAATTATATAAGTTGATGTATCGACCGCATTGCACCAAAATTTTTGAGGAATGGATTGTTCATTTAACATGGTTCTACTCATTTCTTGTAAAGTGCGATTTTTTCTTTCTACTACCCCATTTGATTGTGGAGTACGAGGAGCGGAAAAATTGTGAGATATCCCATTTAAATCACAATATTTTCCAAATTGTACTTCATTATCAAATTCCCGACCATGATCCGTTCTAATTGATACAATAGAACATCCTAATTTGTTTTGGATCATTTTGCTAAATATTTCGAATTCTTCGAAGGCTTCGGTTTTATTTGCTAAAAATCTAGTCCAAGTGTATCGAGAATAGTCATCTACAATTACTAAGGTATAACGATTTCCTCCATAGCTTCGTATGGCGGAGGGGCCAAACAAATCCATGTGAAGTAGTTCTAAGCATCTAGTTGTTGAGACTATATTTTTGGCCTTGTGACTTACGTGAGCTTGCTTTCCAATTTTGCAAGCATCACAAAAATGTTGGTCGTATTTAAGTTTAGGTAGATTTCTAACTAATTCTTTAGACGCTAATGATTGAATTAGTTGCATATTAGCGTGACCTAATCTTCTATGCCATAGTGTGGAATTTTCGTCTAATGTTGCAAGGCATATTTTGTCTTCCGGTTTATTTCCTAGTTTCATTACATATAATCCTCCTTTCCTAATTCCTTTACCTATAACTTTTTATTGTTTTGATTATTTCGCTATCGTGTTCGGTAAATATTACTTTGCATTTATTATCACATATTTGACCTACACTAAGCAAGTTATATGTTAAGTTATCTACGTGCTCAACATTTTCAATTATTAAGGAGTCTTGAGAGATCGTACCTTTTGCCTATGATTTTACCGCGTAAGTTGCTTCCGAAAATTACGTTACCTCCGTTGTATGCTTTATATGAAGAAAACAACTTTTGATTACCGGTCATGTGTTTTGAGCATCCACTATCTTTAATCCACTCAGCGGGTTCCAAGTTTACTCCTAATCATATTTCATAGGGTGCTTGAGCTACAAGACAAGTTTCATCTTTAAGTCCTTTTCCACTTCATCTTCCTCCATTGTCCGCTCCATTCACCTCCAATGAAATGCACTTGATCGTTGTTCTTTGGCGCTTTGAACATTCTCCAATAAAGTGACATGGGCACCACATCTAAAACATTTGACTTTCCACTTTTATCATAACCATCATATCAATTTCGTTTGGAATGTTTTTTTCTATGGCCTCGTGGTTGTCTTGCAAATCTTTCTCGTCTCTTAAAGAATTTCTTAAATTCCTTTACGACCATAGCATACTCTTCGTCTTCACTATCGGAACTTGAGCTATCTTCATCACTTACTTCCTTTTTCACTTTTAATCAAGTATCTAACTTTTGTTCTTTCTTGCCCTTTGACCCATTTCTACATCTTTCTTTCTTACTTCTTCATAAACTTCAAGTTTCCAATTATTCGTCCAAGAGGTTAAGGTTGTTAAATTCTTTGATTCTTCAATCGCCGTACTTTCCGCGCGTCCATTTTGGATGTAGTGCCCTAAGAAATTATCCTAACACATTCTGCTAGAGAAAACATTGCATCAAGTGCTTTTAGACGAGTAATATTATATTAAATTTAGCAAATGCATTAACTATTGACTCTCTTCCGGAAATCAAAATTGTTCATATTGTTGAACAAGAAGACTATTTTTGTTAGCTTTGACTTGATTACTACCTTGATGAGTGATTAGTAAAGTCTCCCAAATTTCTTTTGCGGTTGACACATAAAAATTCTTCTTATTCCCTTTACGTGGCAAAGCAATATTAAATTACCCATTTTAGCTTCATTATTTTGCAATTTTCTTTTTAAGATTCATCATCTTGTTTTAATACAAAGGTACAATTTCAATCCTATTTATTTTCGAAATTATATTTAATAGGAAGAAAAATCACCACGTAAATAACAATGCCAACGATCTAGATCTTTTGACTTCCACATAATTACGAATCTATTTTTCCAATAAAAAAATCCCTTACTTTCAAATAGATGTGTCTTTGCATAGATTGCCCTTCTAAATATTTTTCCGATTCCATAGATCGATTCAAGTTTTAAAATACAATTTATTTTAAAAAAATCTTGTTTAACGTGGCTCTTGATACCAATTGTGAAAAACTAAAAAGGGGGGGGGTTGAATAGTTTACCGCTTTTTTATTTAATGTTTATGTTTGTTTATGAAAACTTAGATTCGACTTTTTGTGAATTCAATACTTGCATAATATGAACAATATAAATATGTAGAAGCAAATAAAAGATAAGAGTTAGAAAGATCAAACCACAATACAAGGATTTATAATGGTTCGGTTACGAAGCTCCTCTTCGGCATACTCCACTCCCCGAGCACCTAACTCAAGAGTTTTCTTCACTATGTCAACAAGCTCCCTTATGGCGGAGAAAACCGTACACAATGTTGCTTATATCAATTTCCGACACTAAGCTAAATGTCGAGTTCTAATCTTAGCTAGAACCAATCTACCACAACACAACTTCACGATTTCACAACTTCACTACACAACTTAGCTTCACACCTTGATCACAACTACACAACTTCTTCACATCTTCACGACTTCACAACTTCACACCTTCACAACTTCTCCTCACCACACTACTTATGTCACAACTATCTAACACTACTAGAAAGGATCACCAAGATCCAACTATACTTACAACAATCACCAAAACCTAGCAACTACACAACTTTACAAGATTTACATATGATTTACAAGATATGATGTGGATGCAATAGGATTGGAATATACATTTGGGTGTAATACTTCTTCACTTGATGATGGAAGTATTCTTCTCTTGCACTTGAGGAATTAAGCTTGGATCACTTGGAAACAAAGCTTTATGATTAAATGATCAAAGGATTTTAGTGAGATGAGTGGGCTGTTTTAGAACAGAAAGAATGATGCAAAAGGTAAGAAAATTAGGAGGAAAAAGTCCAGTATTTAGAGGAACAAACTAGAGTTGCGACAGTCTATGGCGTCCCCTTTAAATAGGGGGGCGGTCCCCTTAAAATTAAGGGGGGCACCAGTGTATTTAAGGGGGCCGCCCTAGGCTAGAGGCTCCCTAGTTTGTCTTTTGTGTAGGGGAATTTTCTAGAACATTTCTAGTCGTTTTAGGTCTGAAAATTTGAATTTCAAAATGTTTATTTTGAATAAAACATTTCTTTTAATTGTATAAAATATTTTGTAATGTTTATAAAAATTTCTACAACATTTTATAAAATTATAAGGTTGAATAAAAATTTTCTTTGATCATAAAATGCATTAAGCATTTGTTTATTTATACCTTTAAGTGATTAAATTATCGAAATGAAAATTAACTACTAATTACCTGTTTACGTTTTAATTTTACATTGAACGTTTTTATATTTTGTGATTATCAAAACGTAAGGATGTAAAAAATATTAATAATATTTTTAGGCATTATTTCTATCAACAACCCTTATTAAGCATAGTTGCAAAACAATAATTTCCTTTACTCAAATAAGAGTAATTAACATATTTTTCAAGACCATATTTTACTTTTGAATAAACTATAAAATTATTAGAATTTATTGGAAAAAAAGAAGTTCTAGAAGACATTCTTAAGTTTTGAGCACCATTATTATCTTGACTGACATTATCCTGAGATTGATCATGTAGACCATTACCCTTAGAATTACTATTATGCTCCTTATAGGCTACAAAACTCCCATTCTCACTAGCAGAGGCATCTGCATCCTGAGAATGCCATGCCACTACTCTTTGAGGTTTTGCTTTAAGTTCTACAAGAGTGGAGAAGGTGATTTACCATGCTGAATAGGGCTGGGGTTCCATCTCTCCTCATCATAGGGAATTTTCAGTAGTCATCTAAGAGTATTATTGTTGAAAAAATTCCAAATGATTTTACATCTTTGAACAAGTTTAATTTCAAAAACTATTTTTAGAGTTATGTCATTTTTCTTAAAAGGAAAAATATCCTCAAAAAACTTAACATCCCTAGAATAGACAATCTGTTTATTATCAAGACTCCACAACTTATACCCCTTCTTAAAATTTGAATATCCAACAAGAACACACTTTTCAAACCTACTACTAAACTTATCATGACTGTTAAGAACAGTGGCATAAGCCAAACAGCCAAAAAATCTCAAATGTTTGAGAGAAGGAGGCTTATTATACACTAGGTCATAAGGGGACTTTCCATTCAGCATAGAGGTAGGTAATCTGTTAATCAAATAAGTAGCAATTAAAATGCATTCAATCCACATATTTAAAGGAATCCCTCCCTGAAAGAGAAAGGACATAGCAACATTAATGAAGGATCATCTTCCTCTCAACAAACATATTTTTGTAAGGGGTTAGCTACAAAAGTCTGATGAACAATACCATTTGACCCACAAAAACCATTAAATTGCTGATTAACAAATTCGGTACCATTGTCACTCCTAAAGACCTTAATATTTTTCTTAAACTGAGTTTTAATGAAATTATAAAACACTATTATGTTATAGAAAACTTCAGTTTTAGATTTAAGCAAGTAAACCCAGACAGCCCTTGAAAAATCATCCACAACGATCAAGAAAAATCTGAACCCATCCTTACTAGTAACCTTATAAGGTCCTCATAAATCAAGATGAACAAGTTCACCTAACTCAGTTGACACATGATCACTAAGAGGAAAAGGTTCTCTTGTTTGTTTGGCCCTTTGACAAGTGTCACAAATTAAATCATTGGCTTTATTATCAAAATTCAAAGTTGATTTTAAAACATCTAGAACTTGGTCAGCATGATGACCAAGTGTACAGTGCCAAGTTTGTTTAAATAGAAAACAAACATTATTACTTTAAAAAAATTCAAATTCTATACCTTGATTCCCATCAAAATAATAATCATCTCTTCTACAACAACAAAACAAAAAACGAGGAAAGCAAAACGGAAAAACCAGCGTAAAATACGGGGACGACGTCGGTGTGAAGACTCCTTTTGTCGTCTGCCCCTCACGCTCTGATTATTTACTTGTGATGGGAATCAATGTAAAGAAAATTGACAAAAAAAAAGTACTAATGATTGTTATCAGTCTAAAACCAAACTTGGAAACTATAAACTCCTAGTGTCCACCTTCTATCCCAAAATCTAGATATTTAAAATCAACTTTGAATTTTGATAATAAAACCAATGATTTAATTTGTGACACTTGTCAAAGGGCCAAACAGACTAGAGAACCTTTTCCTCTTAGTGATCATGTGTCAACTGAGTTAGGTGAACTTGTTCATCTTGATTTATGGTCCTTATAAGGTTACTAGAAGGATTGTTCAGTTTTACTATGGATGATTTTTCAAAAGGGTTGTCTGGGTTTAACCTTGCATAAATCTAGACCTTAAATTTCTATTAACATAAAGGTGTTTTATAATTTCATTAAAACTACTCACATTTAAGAAAAACATTAAGGTCTTTAGGAGTGACAATGGTACTGAATTTGTTAATCAGCAGTTTAATGGTTTCTGTGAGTCAAATGGAATTGTTCATCAGACCTTATGTAGCTATACCCCTTAACAAAATAAGATTGTTGAGAGGAAGCATAGACACCTTCTTAATGTTGCTAGGTTTCTTCTCTTTTAGGGAGGGATTCCTTTAAATATGTGGACTGAATGTATTCTAACTGCTACCTATTTGATTAACAGATTACCTACCTCTGTGCTGAATGAAAAGTCCCCTTATGACCTAGTGTATAATATTCTCCAATCTCTCAAACATTGAGTCATTTTGTTTTTGTGCTTATGCCACTATTCTTAACAATCATGACAAATTTGGAAGTAGGTCTGAAAAGTGTGTTCTTGTTGGGTATTTAAATTTTAAAAAAGGTTACAAATTGTGGAGCCTTGATAATAAAAAGATTGTCTATTCTAGGGCTGTTAAGTTTTTTGAGGATATTTTTCCTTTAAACATAACAGTTCTACTAAAATGGATATATCTGTTCAAGATATAAATCATTTGAATTTGTTCAACACTAATACTCTTGATGATCTACCTCATATACCCAATGATGAGGAGAGAAGGAACCTCAGCCCTATCAGGTATGGTAATTCACCTTCTCACTCTTGTAGTACTTAAGCAACCTCAAAAGAGAATGATGCATGGCATTCTCAGGATGCATGAGCCAACTGCTAGTGAGAATGGGAGTTTTACAGCCTATGAGGAGCATAATAGTTAAATTCTGAGGGTAATGGTCTACATGATCAATCTCAGGACAATGTCAGTCAAGATAATAATGGTGCTTAAAACTTAAGAAGGTCTTCTAGAACTTCTGTTTTTTCCAATAAATTCTAATAAATTTATAGTAATTTTTCAAAGTAAAATATTGGTCTTGAAAAAATATGTTAATTACTCTTAATTGAGTAAAGAAATAATTGTTTTTGCAAACTATGCTAAATAAGGGTTTTGATAGAAATACTGCCTAAAAATATTATTAAATATTTTTTTTTACCTCTTACGTTTTGATAATCCACAAAATATAAAATCGTTCAATGTAAAATTAAAACGTAAACAGGTAATTTAGTAGTTAACTTTCCATTTTCGATAATTTAATCACTTAAATGTAATAAATAAATAAATGCTTAATTCATTTTATGATCAAAAGAAAATTTTAATCAACCTTAAATATTTATAAAATGTTGTAGAAATTTTTATAAACATTACAAAATATTTTTTACAATTAAAAGAAATGTTTTATTCAAAATAAACATTTTGAAATTCAAATTTTCGGACCTAAAACGACTAGAAATGTTCTAGAAAATTCCCCTACACAAAAGACAAACTAGGGAGCCTCTAGCCTAGGGCGCCCCCTTAAATACACTGGTGCCCCCTTAATTTAAGGGAACCCGCCCCCCCTCATTTAAAGGGACCGCCCATGAACCCTGACGCTCCCTGTTGTTGTCCTCTAAAAAACATGGACTTATCCCTACTATTTTCTTACCTTTGCACTCATTCTTCTGTTCTAAAATACCCACCACATCTCACTAAAATTCCCCTTCGATCATTTAATCATAAAGCTTTGTTTCCAATGATCTAAGCTTAATGTTTTCCTCAAGTGCAAGAAAGAATTACTTTCATCATCAAGTGAAGGAAAGTATTACACCCAAATGTATGATTCAATCCTATGTCCATCCACATCAAATCTTGTAAATCATAATGTAAATCCTTGTAAAGAGTTGTGTAGTTCTAGGTTTTGGTGATTATGTAAGTAATAAGTTATGGATCTTGTGATCCTTTCTAGTAGTGTTAGATAGTTGTGATATAAGTGGTGTGGTGAGGAGAAGTTGTGAAGGTGTGAAGTTGTGAAGTCGTGAAGGTGTGAAGAAGTTGTGTAGTTGTGATCAAGGTGTGAAGCTAAGTTGTGTAGTGAAGTTGTGAAGTAGTCGTGAAGTTTTGTGTGTGTAGAAATGGATCAAGCTAAGATTAGAACTCGACATTTAGCTTAGTGTTGGAAATTGATATAAGCAACGTTGTGTAACGGTTTTTCTCCCCGCCATGAATGAGCTTGTTGACATAGTAAAGAAAACTCTCGAGTTAGGTGCTCGGGGAGTGGAGTAGGCCGAAGAGGAGCTTCATAACCGAACCACTATAAATCCTTGTGTTGTGGTTTGATCTTTCTAACTCTTATCTTTCATTTATCTCTATTTACTTATATTGTTCATAGTGTGCAAGTATTGAAGTCACAAAAAGGTCGAGTCTAAGTTTTTATAAACAAACATAAATATAGATTTTTAAACGTAAAAACTATTCAACCCCCCTTCTAGTTTTCCACAATTGGTATCAAGAGCCATGTCAAACAAGATTTTTAAAATAAATTGTATTTTAAAACTTGAATCGATCTATGGAATCGGAAAAATATTTAGAAGGGCAATCTATGCAAAGACCACCACTATTTGAAAGTAATGGGATTTATTACTGGAAAAAAAGATTCGAACTTATGTTAAGTCAAAAGGATCTAGATCTTTGGCAGTGTTATTACCGATGTATGATTTTCTTCCTATTAAATAAAATTTCGGAAACTAAAAAGATGAAATTGTAACTTGTTCAAAACAAGATGATGATCTTAAAAGAAACAAGCAAAAAATAATGAAGTAAAATGTAATGTTATTAATGCTTTTGCCACGTAAAGAATACGAAAGAATTTTTATGTGTCAAACCGAAAGAAATTTTGGGATACTTTTACTAATCACAACATCAAGGAATATAATCAAGTCAAAGCTAAACAAAATAGATCTTCTTGTTCAACAATATGAACAATTTATTAATTCCGGAAGAGGAGTCAATAGATAATGACAATATGCTAAATTTAAATACTATTAATTACAATTCTAAAAGCACTTGATGAAAGTATCTCTAGCAAGAATTGTGTTTAGGAAATTTCTAAATTTGCACAACAATCCAAAATGGCGCGACCGAAAGTCACGGCGAATTAAAGAATCAAAGAATCTAACAACCATACCTCTTGGACTGAACTGAATTGGAAACTTATTTGAAAGATATGAAGAAGTAATAAAGAAAGATGTAGAAATGGTCAAAGGCAAGAAAGAACAAAGTAGATCACTTGCATTAAAAGTGAAAAAGGAAGTAAGTGATGAAGATAGCTCAAGCTCCGATAGTGAAGACGAAGAGTATCTATTGCCGAAGGAAATTCAAGAGATTCTTTACAAGAGACAGAGGAAGATATGCAAGACAACCGACGATGCGATAGAAAAACATTCCAAGAAATAGAAATGATTGTTATGAAAAACTGAAAGAAAAATGCATAGATGTGGTGACCCAAGTCACTTTATTGGAGAATGTTCAAAGCCGCCAAAGAACAACGATCAAAGAGCATTCATTGGAGGAGCATGGAGCGACAATGGAGAAGATGAAGTGGAAAAGACTAAAGATGAAACTTGTCTTGTAGCTCAAGCGCCCTATGAAATATGATTAGGAGTAAACTTGGAACCCGCTGAGTGGATTAAAGATAGTGGATGCTCAAAACACATGACCGGTAATCGAAAGTTGTTTTTCATCATATAAAGCACCAACTAGGTAACTAATTTTCGGAAGCAACTTACGCGTAAAAAATCATAGCAAAGGGTACGATTTTCTCAAGACTACCATAATAATTGAAAAATGATTGAGCACGTAGATTAACTTAACTTATAACTTGCTTTAGTGTAGGTCAATAATATGTGATCATAAATGCAAAGTTAATATTTAACCCGGAGCACGATAGCGAAATAATCAAAAAACAAAAAAGTTATAGGTAAAGGAATAAGGAAAGAGATTATACGTAATGAAACTAAGGAAATAAACCGAATACAAAATATGCCTAGCAACATTAGACAAAAATTCCACCCTATGGCATTGAAGATTAGGTCCTCTTAATATGCAACTAATTCATCAAAAGCATCCAAGAAATAAGTTAGAAATCTACCTAAACGTAATACGCGACCGAGCAATTTATTGTGATGCTTGCAAAAAATGGGAAAGCAAAGCTCATGTAAGTCACAAGGCCAAAAATATAGTCTCACCAACTAGATGCATAGAACTACTTTTATATGGATTTGTTTGGCCCCACCGTCACACAAAGCCTATGGAGACTACATTATACCTTAGTAATCTAGATGACTTTCTCGATACACATGACTAGATTTTTAGCGAAATAAACCGAAGCCTTCGAAGAATTACAAAATATTTAGCACAAAATGATCCAAAACAAATAGGATTGTTCTTATTGTTATCAATTAGTAACTGGATCATGGTCGTGAATTGATAATGTACGTACAATTTGGAAAATAATATGATTTAAAAATGGGATATCACACAATTTTTTCCGCTCCACGAACTCCACAATCAAATGGGTATTAGAAAGAAAAAAATCGCACTTTAAACAAGAAATGAAAAGAACCATGGTTAAATGAACAATCCATTCCTCAAAAATATTGGTGCAATGCGTGTCCGATACATCAACTTATATAATTAATAGAGTTTCTATTAGACAAAAAAAAAAAAAGCGTATTTTAGAAAAACTCCATGTACGAGTTGTTAAGAGGTAGGAAGCCCAAACCTATAACAATATTAGAGTATACAGAAGTAAATGTTTTATTCTTAAAATCACAATATATTACCTCACAAAGTTCGACCCAAAGTCGTATGAAGGAGGCGTTTTCCTAGGATATCGCAAAAATTAAAAGCTTACATAATACTTAACAATCAAACAATGAAAGTTGAAGAGTCATTAAATGTAACTTTCGATGAAACTCCAAACCTTCACCTAAAACAAATCCACCATTGGATAGACGTTGAATTAGTCGAAGAAAAGCTATTGAGGTTAGAAAACAAAACCCATAGACAAAATCTTGAAAACATTTCCTTAGAAAAATTCAAATGGTCAAACAGTAAAGAATCAACAAAATTCGCCCCTAGAAAACGTTATTGGAAATCTAAATCAAAAGAACTCTTAGTTCGGCACGCACAAAACAAAAGCAATTTTTTTTGCTTATTTCAACAATAGAACTAAAAATATAAATGAAGCATAAAAGATGAAAATGGGTAATGGCCATGCAAGAGGGACTAAACCAATTTAAAACAATGTTTATGGAATTAGTCCCAAATGCCCCATGGATAATTGACCATTATTGGAACAAATGGGTATAAAGAAAAAAACTCGATGAAAATGGGGGTTCAAACTAGAAACAAAGAGCTAGGTTGGTCGCCCAAGGTTATAATCCACAATAAGGAATTTGATTAATGATGAAAACATATCTCACACCCGTACTAGACTTAGAGTCCATAATAATACTTTTAGCTATGCTTGCGCACTAGATTTTAAGTTATACCAAATGATGTGAAGAGTGCATTCCTTAAACGGTTGTTATCAATAAGGAGTTTTACCGTGCACAACCTCCTAGATCGTTGACTTTCGCAAAACCTAATTAAGTCTATACATACTTGGAAAGCTCTTTATTGGTCTAAAACAAGCCCCAAAAGCTATGGTACGATCGACAAAAAAGCCTTTTTATTAAACATGAAATATTCTATGGAATGGTTAGAAAAACACACTCTTCACTAAAAATAAAAGACTCCAACATCATTATTGTCCAAAATATAATGTTGGAATGACATTATATACGGAACAACTTGTCAAGAAATTGTGAAATATGACTTTGCCAAGATCAAGCATAAGAGTTGACAGAGTATATAGGGGAACTTAACTTTTTCTTGGATTACAAATAAAACAATTAGAATGATGGAATATTTTTCAATCAATCAAAAAATATTAAGTTGAAAATGCCTTAAGAAAATTGTCTAGAAGACTCTAGGTCCATAAAAACCCCTATATCTATGAAACCAAACTCATCAAGAGACAAGAAGGTGAGTCCTTAGATATTACCAAATATATAGGCAGATATGTAGTTTATTATACTTAACGGCAGAGTAGACCCGATATCATGTCTAGTAAGTGTTTTCCTTTGTGCGCGCTTTCAAGAGGATCCCAAAACCTCTCACCTAGAAGCGGTTAAACGTATCTTCCGATACATTAAAGGCACTATTCATTTAGGATTATGGTATCCTAAGGGATCCGGCATAGAATAATAGTTTATGCGGATTCGGATCAAGCGGGAGATTACTAGATCGCAAGAGCACTATAGGTGTTTGCACGTTTCATAAGGATGTTGTTTTAAACATCTAGGTTTACTCCGAAGAAGCAAACCGCTCTTGCCATAATCCACAATCCGAAGCGGAAAAATATGTAAGCGTCGGAAAAGGAATCACAAGCCCACTGGATGAAACAAGCATCTCGGAGACTATGGCATTAGTAGAAGTATTCCAATAATTGTGTGATAACAAAGGGCTATAGACTTAAAGTAAAGAATCCCGTTCAACACTAACAACAAAACCCATAGAATTACGACCACCAACTTAATGACCTCGTGATAATTTTCAAAAAAGGGAAATAACTCTATAGAAAATGGTTCTCATCGGAAGATCAACATAGTCTATATCTTAACTAAACCTACTTAAACGTAAACCAGTTAACAAACTTACAGCCTAGGTCTATGAATGATGTGAACAAATTGACTAAGTTTTTCAAGCACAAAAAAGCTAGAATGAACTACTTTGTAAAAACCATAGAAACAGAATTTACCTCAGCAGGTGCGGTCCCCTTAATTCAAAAAGGTGCCCCTTTAATTTGAAGGGGAGCTCGCCCAATTTTAAAAGGTTGCCACCCACTGAACAAGAAAAAAAATTCACTGTGGTGCCTAAGGCTTCTATTTTGCATAAAAACACAAGATTGGGAAAAACCTATAAGCAAACTTTTACAAGTTCCTCTATCTAAATACATATCTCATTATACATATATATATACAATAGTCCCAATCCATTATTTTCTAAAGAAAGTCTTTCTCACATCTAGGATCACATGAAAATTAATTTTCATATATTGTTGAGATATGCTAAAAACATTTTTTTTCACATATGCATAATGGTCTCTTACTTGTTGTCAAAAATATATAATCCAATATATATTTTCGATAATCTTGGTTGAGCAAAATTAAATCAAGGGAGCCACTGGAATTATTCATAGGTTTTACATGTTCAATATGGTATGAAATAATCTCTAACTCCACATCTGTCGGCATTTAGGCACCACTAGTAATTACTACAAAGTTTTCTGTTTGTATATCCTCTTTTTTGGTCCTGTTATATTCATAATTGCATATGCAGCCAAAAATAATGGTGAAATTATTTTATCCTACATCTTGTCAAATATATGTAGATTGTTGAATGCTTAATTGTTTATGTGTTTAATTAAAACATCTTAATTGCCATAAAAGGATAGAAGACCATATTCTGCAAATCAACCACCAAAACAGAAACCCTCCACAAAACTTTTGAGAAAAATAAATCAATTTTTAGAAAATCATTGTGAAATTGCAGTGGGCGGCCCCTTTAATTCATAAAGGGCGGCCCCCTTATCTTTAAGGGGACTGAACCCTAATTAAAGGGACCGCCCTAGCTGGCACGGGAAAAACAGTATTTTTCATTCCTCCTTAACCTAATACCCCTCTAACATAACTACCGTTCCTTAGAATTCACAAACAATTCTTGGATTTGTCCCTTAAATGTTCAATCTTTCTTCTTCCCAAATTTTGATTATACCTTTCCTCCACTATAAATACATCCTCAACATCATCATCACAAATCATCCTACAACCAATGACACCTCCCAACAAACCCATATCCAAACCATCAAGGGTAGCCAAAATGAGTGTGAAACCCATTTGGAGGAAGAAACTCAATCCTTGTAACACATCCAATGAACTCAATATAAGTTCACCCACACCAAATCCAAAACCACTCACCCCTCATCATGAACCAACTCAAGAAAACAATCACCCAAATCAAGCATCACCAAATCCTTACATTAAGGACACTCCCAAATCACCACAAATTATTTCACATCCTCTATCTCCCATCTCACCCATCAATACACATGCTACTCACACTCAAGCTTCACTTCAAAGTGGCAACCAAATTCAACACATACCACCTCTATCTCCAAGTAAAAAAAGCCTTGTTGATGACATTAATCAACTTTAAGACCTATCAAACCTCCTAGCCATGCATCTCTCCCAACAACAACAAAATGAGACAATTCCTCATCACCTTACTCTCCAAACCTACCACACATCCTTAACATTAACCAAGTTGAATCTCATGTTGGGTATTGCCCTTGTTGCATTTTCACCTAAAAACAATTCATTGCCTTAAGTGAGGATATCAATTGGATTGAATTCCTCTCACACGAACCATCAACCACCAACCTATTGTCCAATGAGACTATCCTCCCTGATCGTCTCCACTGTCCAAAACTCCCATCCTCCAATCAACAAATCATACATATGCCTCAAATAATCGTTCAAATAACCATTTAGAATCACAAGCAAAGTCAAAATCCCTTACTATGTTCATTTAGGATTTTTTTTGTAGTCTTTTTGTTATATCAAATGCTTCTTAAATCATATTAGTATCAATGTATCTTATGTGTCGTCTACACACCAATTGTCCTAAATGAATGAAGTAACTTTTGCTTTAATATGCTTGCCTCAGGTCTTATTTTTTTCCTTCCTTCTTCTATTTGTTGAAATATTTGTTTTTTTCTGAACTCGATTTGTGTACTAAAAACCCATAAGCTTCAAATTCCTTGTGTGCCCTCCTCGAACGAGGGGGAGGCACACATCAAGGGGTAGCTTTATTTCTGACGTTTTTTTTACTATGCATTTCTCGACGATGCCTTTTGATTTTACAAAAATAGTGGGAGAAAATGCCATAAAAAACCCACTAAATACTTGTTTAAAAAATAATTTTATTATACATTTAAAGAGTTTAAATTTTTTGTAATCATAACAAAAAGGGGGAGATTGTGATAGAAATAATGCCTAAAAACATTATTAAAATTTTTCCACTCCTTACGTTTTGATAATCCAAAAATAAAAAAACGTTCAAATAGAAATTAAAACGTAAATAAGTAATTAGTAAGATAACTTTTTCATTTCGCATTAATTAAATCACTTAAGGAATGAAAAAACAAATACTTAATGCATTTTAGATCAAAGAGAATCTTTTATTCAACCTTATAATTTTATAAAATATTTAAGACATTATATTTTGATAAACCTTTTCAAAACATTTTCTACAATTAAAATAAATGTTTTATATTCAAATAAACATTTAAAATTCAAATTTTCGGACCTAAAACGGCTAGAAAAGTTCCAGAAAATTCCCCTACACAAAAGACAAACTAGGGAGCCTCTAGCCTAGGGCGGCCCCCTTAAATACACGGGCGCCCCCCTTAATTTTAAGGGGACCGCCCCCTATTTAGTGACCAGCCCATAGCCTGATGCTCCTCTATTTGTCCTATAAATACTGGACTTTGCCCCACTATTTCTCAACTTTACACTCATATCATTCTGTTACTAAAACAACCCACTCATACAGCTAAAATCCTTTGATCATTTAATCATAAAGCTTTGTTTCCAAGTGATCCAAGCTTATTTCCTCAAGTGCAAGAGAAGAATACTTCCATCATCAAGTGAAGAAGTATTACACCCAAGTGTATATTCCAATCCTATTGCATCCACATCATATCTTGTAAATCATTTGTAAATCATGAAGTTGTGTAGTTTAGGTTTTTGTTTAGATTGTTTGTAAGTAATAGTTTTTGGGATCTTGGTGAGCCTTTCTAGTATTGTTCAGATAGTTGTGACATAAGTAAAGATTGTGGTGTGAGAAGTTGTGAAGGTGTGATTTTAGTGAAGTCTTGAAGGAGTGTGAAAAGTTAGTGTATTTGTGATCAAGGTGTTTTTAAGCGCTAAGTTATTGTAGTAAAGCTGTGAAGTAGTCATGAAGTTGAAAGTTCGTGAACAAGTTCGTAACTTGGCTGTAAGATTGGTTCTAGCTAAGATTAAACTCAGCATTTAGCTTTAGTGGCGGAAAATTTGATTAATCAACGTTGGTGAACGGTTTTCCCCTCCCGCCATAAGGGAGCATGTTGCATAGTGAAAGAAAACTCTCGGAAGTTGTGCACGGGTAGTGGAGTAGTGCCGAAGAGGATTTTTTCGTAACCGAACCACTATAAATTCCTTGTGTTGTGGTTAGATCTTCCAACTCTATCTTTATTTTGCTTCTACATAATTATATTGATCATAATAAGGCAGTATTGAATTCACAAAAAGCCGAATCTAAGTTTTCATAAACAAACATAAACATTAAATAAAAAAGCGGTAAACTATTCAACCACCCCCCCTTCTAGTTTTCCACAAGGGTGTTAAACCCAAAACTTATTGTTAGCCTCACTATTTTAGTGAAGCTGACGTCTTACACGTGAATTAGACTAGCTATAGACCATCTGCTACACGCAGGGACTATTATTGTAAACAAGGTATAGATAGCTTTGTGTTAGGCTATAAATGACCTCTTATGACTCTCCAAAGGGGTTGGTCATTTGTATTTCATTTCCAAACTAATTATTTACACAAGTTTTTTTCTTCTCAAACCCTTTCTCTACTTTCTTTCACTAGAGAACACCATGTCTTATCTTTGTTTCTTTGATCAACTAAGACCCCTCGAAAAGGTGTTTTCGATCCTTTTCAATTGGCATCAAGAGCTAATCGAGGGTGTTTTGTATTGTGTGTTGTGTTCGTGGCTGTTTCAGCTTATTTAGAGCTTATTTTAAGCTTATTTTTGTGGCTGTTCAGCTTATTCGTGGGCTGTTTTCTTGAAGAAAAAGCAACGATAATATTTTAGTGTTTGTTGGTGCACAATCTGTTTTTTTTATTTTTTTTAATAATAGTCTTTTTCTACCTTTTTTATGAGTTTTTTTATTAGGTCCATTTGTCCTCCTAAACTCATTCAAATGCAGATCTAGTTTTGTTATAGCTTGTTATAGCTTATTTCGTGTCTCTTTCTGAGCTTATCTTGTTTTTGTTCCTCGTGGGTTACGAAAATGCTTAAATGCACTTATTTTTTTGTTCTTTCGCGTGGCTATTATTGGTGCTTATTTTGAAAGATGCTTTTATGATTGGCTTATTTACTTATTTTTCAGGGTTTTGCTTATCTTGCCTTGTGGTTCACACCGATTTGAAAAAGAAAGAGACAAGACCCACGATTATAGCACCAAGGACGGTTTTAGTTTTGTTGGTTATGCAAAAAGACAAAGATAAGGACGATAGTACTTTTTGGCTCTTTGAGAACCGATCTTCTGAACCGATCTAACAACTTCAGTAGTAACTGATCTATTATACTCTTTGAGAACCGATCTATCGTCTACTCATTTGAGAACCGATCTATTGTACAAGTTTTTGTGGAACCGATCTATCAAGCATTTGAGAACCGATCTATTGTACAACTCTTTGAGAACCGATATATCGTCTACTCAGTAGCAACCGATCTAACAACTTCAATGGAACCATAACCAACCGAGTTAACTCATTAATTATTGAGTTGACCCCGGTCAACTCAATGAGTCAGTTTGACCGAGTTAAGTCTCAAAAAGTCACAAGAAAATGAAAATTTATTACAGAATGAAAATACATACTCATGTTACCCACAATCAACTAAATCATAATCCAACAAACCCATTATCTAACCTAAAAACCCATCGCCAATCAATATCCACACAAACAAATCCAAATCCACAAACTACCCTAACATCCCTTCGTCACATATATCTCCATCCCCATTCTCCTATAATCACCAAGACCCAAATTAAATAACATTTAAGGATCTTCGAGTTTTTTGTTTTCCGAGTTTTAGCTAATATTTTCCCAGACCCTAAACAAAAGATCAATTAACACGAAACATAAAACTCATCATCGATATGTGTGAAGGTTAAAAACGCCTCCCACAATATTCGAATATAATATTGATACCATAACAATCATGCTATATGTGGGAGGGAACATCTTGGTTGTCGTTTGGAAAACTCAAACAATCACAAGTCTACCCTACCTGGATACCCTCCAAAGGATCTAATATGTCGTGTCTTTTGTATAACTCTGAATAAGAAAGAAGATCCATTGTGATCGGTTCTTATAAACTGTGAATACAAAAAGGGGCTGTTGTTTAGATGTTATTGATGTCATAAGATACAATAGGAACGATTTTGTGATGTCGATGTGGGACTATGTCGAATGAAGAAAGGAGAAATGGGGAAAAAAGAGTAGATGACTGCGTTTTTTTAGGGGAAATGATGTTTAGGGTTTGTGATATGAGAATAATTAGGGTGTCTTAGGTTTTTAAATCCCTAATTTGGACTGGGTTATAGATATTAGAAGTTATTGAGCCGGTGACTTTCAATAAAGAAAGGTGGGCCGAATTGTCTTTCAATTGAAAATGTGTTGTGATACAATGGGCCTAATGGTTTTCATGGAAAATGGTTTGAATGAGTTGGGTTGATGACTTGAGATAACTAATTTTTGGGCTGAGTTTATTTAATAATTGGGATGTTAAGTATAGTTGTGTTCACGGATTAAGCCGGGTAGTAAAACAACATGATGTCGGGTAAAAGTATATAAGACTGGGTTTTGTTACTTGGATGGCGGTTCTTATGGTATAATTTTTTAGCCGACATCCGTTAACGATCATGACACAACAAAAAATGACGAACAACAACACAACAAACACAATACATTACACTAAAAACGATCCTAATCAAAATTCACCTTTATTCATAATGGCTAGTATTGAATTTAGATGACTACGGGGTTTTTGTACGATGTTACTTATTGAGATTGAAGTTAATATTTGGTGTTTTAATATGCATCATTATCGTGTTTCGTTTTAATCATGTTGTCTCCAACAGTAGTCTCAGTTTTTAGCCGAACCATAATATATAAGGGGATTTAGATCGGGTAGATCAAGAGAGGAAATGTTATAAAGAAAGGTCCGACAATCTTCTCACAAAGTATTGCTTACTCAATCACAGGGCTATGAACTAAGTAAGTAAGTTCCATTTGACAATATATGAGGTACACATGATTAGGATTAATTCCACAGTTTAGTCATCATCCTGGAGGGAGAAATGTGTACATCCGGTACTTATTCATTTTTTTATGTTACTTGTTTTGATGTTACACTTTCGACTACGCAGCGGGATAAATTGCTTTCACTCGGGACTTAGTTGACTTTGGTAAAACAATTTAAATGTGTACATCCGGTACTTAGTTGATTTTTGAATGATAACATTTTTGATGATACCGTTTCGAGCTAACAAAAGGGATAAAATAACACATACTCGGGACATAATTGACTTTGGTGGTAGCAATTCATATCTACATCGTTCCCTCCTGAGGGAGAAACGTGCATTTTTTGGGTCTTAATTAAATTTTGGTGCTACGTTTCGACTCGTAAAGGGGTAAAGTGTGTAACGTTGGGACTGGAATGCTTTCCTAAGTGAGTCCGAGTTGGATACAATCCTTCCCTATAGATTTTCCAACATGAGAAAGGTCTTTGGTTCCTAGCTGGAGAGGTGTAATGACCAAGACGGAGTGCCTAATTCTAATCAGTCTCAACAGGGAGTGTCTGTTTGGTAGGGAGCTAATGAAAAAAAAGCCTACTAGTTGAGAGGGATTAAAAACTCAACTAGATACTACACAAGAAGTTCAGAGCATAATTCAGCATCAAACCAAAGTAATTTCGATGAGAGAATTTCATGATGACAAATTAGAAAGCATATTCATGAAACTTCGACTGACCAGAGTAAAGAAAAGGAAGCTTTTTCAAGACATGGCAGCTGATTCAGAAAAAACTTCGCACTGACCAAAGTATATTAAAAAGTCGGTTGAAGACATGTACAGGAATTATGAGCATAAATCCAATCAAGAAAAGATCATCGGTATAAGAGAAAACTTCTAAGTCATCCTCAGGAAGTATATTACAGTGTGTTCGTCTACAAGCTGAAGAAATAAAGGTGGAGCATTCAAGTAGATCAAGGTCTTTGAAGACAATCTCAAGGAATGCTAGACTTCATTCTTATCATTTTGCTTTATTTTTGCTTGTAGGAAATATTGTAACCAATTCACGTGAACATACCAGTCTTATAGTGAGATTGTTTAGCCTTTACTATTTTAGTAAAGATGGCGTCTTACACGTGAATTGGACTAGCTATAAACCATCTGTTATATGTAGGGACTATTATTGTAAACAAGGTATAGATAGCTTTGTGTTAGGCTATAAATACCCCTCATGACTCTCCATGAGGGGTTGGTGAATCATTTGTAATATTACACAAGTTTTTCTCTCAACCCTCTCCCTGCTTTCTCTTACTAGAAAACACCATGTCTTATCTTTGTTTCTTTGATCAACCACGACCCCCTGAAAAGGTTTTATTTTGATCCGTTGTCAATCACTTGTTAAGTGAATAAAAACCACCTTATCAGGGTCTTAGTTGTCAAAGAAGAGAAGATGAAACATCTTTTTCTAGTGAATAGAAAGTAAGATAGAGGGAATGAATATGTGTTTATTTAAATAAAGGAAGAATATAAACACATGATTCAACCAACCAACCCTCCATGGATAGACATAGGGGTATTTATATCTAACACAAGCTTATCTATCCTTGTTTTACAATAATATTATCCTACCGTGTCTCAGAATGGTCTATAGCTAGTCCAATTCACGTGTAAGACGCCAGCTTTACTAAAATAGTGAGGCTAACAATCTCCCTCCAAGATGGTGTCACACGTGATTAAAGAAAAATAATAAGAATGAAGTCCAGTATTCCTTGAGAATATCTTTGACGATCTACTTGAATACTCCAGCTTTATTTCTTCAACTTGTAGACGAACATACTGCTGCGGATGACATAGAAGTTTTTTTCTTACCGATGATTTCAGTCTTGATTGGATTTCTGCTCATAACTTCCTGACATGACTTTAAAAACATTCTTCATACGCTTCTGGTCATCTCGAAATTTCTGATTTAGCCGCATGTCTTAAAAAGCTTCATTTTCTTGCACTTCTGGTCATGATGAAGTTTTCCAGAATCTGCTTGTCATTTGTCATCCTTGAAGTTCTCTTATCTGAATACTTCGGCTTAGATATGAATTATGTTCTGAAATTCTTCTGCTCCCTCCCAAACAGACAACCCTAAGACTGATAAGAATTAATACACTAGTCTTCTTAAGGACCTCCTTTCTCATTTAGGATACTCTGTGGGAGGGATGATTTCATCAACATCATCTCACTTAGGAAGCATTCTAGTCTTGTTTGAATTCAGCTCAAAGTACACACTTATCTCCTTTTTGAAGACAAAATCGTAGCACCAAAATCAATTAAGACCCGAAAATGCACTTTTCTCCATCCAGAAAAGTGCAGATATAAATTGCTACACCAAAGTCAATTAAGTCCCGAGTGTGCGCAATTTATCCCTCTAAGTAGTCTAATCAGTAACATCAAAGTTAACTAAGTCCCGGATGTACCCATTTAAATTGTTTCACCAAAGTCAACTAAGTCCCGAGTGAAAGCAATTTATCCCGCTATGTAGTCGAAACTGTAACATCAAAACGGTAACATAAAAACAACTAAGTACCGGATGTACATATTTCTCCTTCTAGGATGATGACTAACTGAGGAATCATCCTACACATGTGTACATCATATGCCAACTGGAACTGCTTACTTAGCTTCATAACCCGTGATTGCATAAGCAATAGTCTGTGAGAAGATGTCGGTACTCTCTTTACAAATCTCTCATGATCAACCCGATCTAAATCCCCTTATCTATTCTATCGGCTAATACTGATGACCACTGATTGAAGCATAATCCTTCACTTGTGACTTAATCTTGTACTATCCGTATGACGAAGGAACGGTGCAGAGGCAAATCTCTGAGTACCATATACTCACCCAAAAGTATACAAAGAATACATCACCACTTGAAATCTCCTCAACTACGTGAGACACTGAGTACTACAATATAACTCCTTAAAGTGATAGCTACTTTGTGGGTATAGGTAGAAAGAAATCACAAAAGCAACTAGATATCCAAGGCTTCGTCACTAACACAAGTCATCTTCGTTGTGGAGAAAGAAAGAACCGAAGACGAAATAAGTACACTTCCCGTGAAAGTCGACTTTAATCCCAAATAAGTAACATCGTACTATAACCCGGTAGTCATTAAAGTTCAATAATAGCCGTTATGAATGAAGGTGAATTTTGATAAGGATCGTTTTTAGTGTAATGTATTGTGTTTTTTGTGTTGTTGTTCGTGAATTTTTGATGTGTTGTGATCGTTAACGGATATCGGCTCAAAAAATATACCATAATCACGGCCGTCCAAGTAATAAAACCTGGTCACTTTTACATTACCCTTCATAATATTGTTTTAAAACTCCGCTCAATCCTTTAACATAGGCCTAAAATATATAAACCATTAGCGTTGTCGGCCCGTCAAATCATAACTCATCCCATGAAATAATTTCGGATCCAAGCCCATATCATAAACTGAATATTCAGCCCATATTTAATAATAGCAAAAATCTATCATTTATGCCATTGATTTGGATAAGTGTGAACCAAATATGTATACATTTCATCCAATGTCACATGTTGAGTGCACATTTGTATACCAGGCCCAAAATTGTAACACAACCCAAATCCATTAC
>BQNB010064236.1:0-35391 GCA_026074375.1 Tanacetum coccineum
ATAGCTATGGATTTTGTGACTAAGTTGCCTAGGACTAGCAGTGGGCATGACACAATCTGGGTCATTATGGACCGATTGACTAAGTCTGCTCATTTTCTAGCTATGCGTGAGGATTATAAGATGGATAGATTGGATAGGTTGTATTTAAATAAGATTGTTGCTAGACATGGTGTGCCAATCTCGATTATATTGGATCGTGATAGTCGTTTCACATCAAGGTTTTGGCAGTCAATGCAAGAGGCATTAGGGACTCGTTTAGACATGAGTACGGCTTATCACCCTCAGACCGATGGTCAGAGTGAGCATACTATTCAGACTTTGGAAGACATGCTTAGAGCGTGCGTCCTAGACTTTGGAGGAAGTTAGGATGTTCATCTTCCGTTGGTTGAGTTTTCGTATAACAATAGTTATCATTCTAGTGTAAGATGTGCTCCGTTTGAGGCATTGTATGGTAGAAAGTGTCATTCGCCAATTATGTGGGCTGAGGTTGGAGATGGTCAGTTGATAGGACCTGAGTTAGTGCAACAGACTACTGAGAAGATCTCGCAGATTAAGGATAGACTTAAGGCTGCGCATGATCGTCAGAAAAGTTATGCTGATAAGAGGAGGAAGCCTTTAGAGTTTAGTGTAGGTGACTATGTCTTACTCAAAGTATCGCATTGGAAAGGTGTGGTACGCTTTGGGAAGAAAGGGAAGTTAGCACCTAGATTTATTGGACCATTTAAGATTGTTGAGAAAGTAGGCCCTGTGGCCTATCGGTTAGATTTGCCTGAGGAATTGAATGGTTTTCATGACATGTTCCACGTGTCGAACCTTAAGAAGTGTTTGGCTGATCCAACACTGCATGTGCCTGTGGATGAGATTCGAGTTGATGCTAAGTTGAATTTTGTGGAAGAGCTTATGGAAATTTTGGAAAGAGAGTTTAAGAAGTTGAAGCGTAGTAGGATTGCCATCGTCAAGGTTCAGTGGAATTCGAAACGTGGCCCTGAATTCACGTGGGAACGTGAAGATCAGATGAAATTGAAGTACCCACATTTGTTTAGTGATGTTAGTAGTTGAATTTCGGGGTCGAAATTCTTTTAAGGGTGGTAGAATGTAACCTTTGCCCTTTTTGTGTTATGAATATTTTATTTATAGTCCTTTGACTATTTGACTTTTGTCAGTTTATTCGGATTTTGTACCGTGTTGACGGTGAGAATTGTGGTGAATTGTAGTTTATTTTGATTAATAATCCCTTTTGGAAGGTATTATTGTGTTATTTGTATTCCGGGTGGTTTGACCCGCGAATTTTGAGAAATGCCGAAAAACGAGTCTGACACGTCCGTTAATGTCCAAATGAGTTTTGAAAGGGTTTAAAGTGAAAATATGTCATGTGAATACTCTAGGTTAATGGAAAAGTATTTTTAAAGTGAATAAAAATGCTAATTAACTTTGGGGTAAATTTTACGGTTGAGTTTTACGAGTATTTAAGTGATCCCGACACGAAAAGAAAGACCCGAGGCCTCTTTGGATGCCATAGCCGGTCAAGAAGTCAAGAGGGGACATGGAGGCTTAATTTTAGCTAACTTGTCTAGACTTGGTACATAATATGCTCCATTATCTCATTTTTATAATCATTCTCATTTTTAAAAAAAACACACATACAAGTGTGTGTGCTTGTGTTCGTCCGCCACTCACCAACAATAATCCACCATAAATTTTCCAACTTTGATCGAGAACGTGATATTCCGGGTTGATACGAGTGTTTGGGTATTCATTTAAACAACGTTTGGGTTGTCCGGTTCGTGTCGAAATATACATTTTTGAAGATTTTCTTGTAAGTTTTCAAATTTAAATTTCGTTTGTCCTTTTGGGTTTATTTTGATGCATAGATGTTAGTTGTACAAGTTGATCGTCGTGAAAATCGATTTTTGGAAACGAAATGAATAAAAGAGGGTGTTTGGTTCGTGGGTTGTAAAAAGGAAAAAGAGGGTTTTTGTAGTTTTGATGTTGTGGTCGTGATGGTTGAATAATATATGATGCTAGAATGCTTATTTTTTATAGTAGCTTGTGTAGCTTATTCGGGCTTATTTTTAAGCTATTTCTTGGCTTATTTTGGGCTTATATGCCACGAACCACTTCCCAAAATCACTAGGAAAGTGATTTTGATTATTTTTGTGTTATGGCGTATGTTGTGGACTATTTTTGAGGCTTATGGTAGTAACCAAATGCGATACGTAGCTTATTAGCTTATTTTCAAGCTTAATATACGTATTTTTGAGCTATTAGACTCACGGCCCAATAAGTCTATTTAAGCCGCGGCTTAATGGAATGGCTTATTGTCGTTTGGATTATTTTCTACATATAAGTATAAAAGAAAAAAAACAAAAAAAAAAAAAAAAACATGCTTTATATGTAAATGGACCTTGGTTTTGGACTTGGATCGGATTTTGGACTTAAAAATGTCCTAATGGACCCTTGTGGGGCCTTAAAGCCCAATAAGCGATATTTAGTCGTTATAAGAGTTTTGTCGGACTTTTGAAAGTGGAAATGTATTTATGAAGTGATATTGAACAGTATTTTGAGAAAAACGTTTTAGTAAACGTTAAAGATTGAGATTTTGGAATTTTGTCAAAAAGTGTCGAATTTATGAAAAGTGTTGAAAATAAGGTTTGAAACCTTGGAATACGTTGTATAAGTGTACGGGTCATGCCGAAATTTCGTAAAAAGTTTATACTTAGAAATTTTCCTAAAAACATGATTTTTTTAAATAATAAAATATTATTTAATATTTATATATTTAATAAATTCACTAAAAGACAAAAAATATAACTTTTTTTGAAACTTCTCTAATATGTTTATTATGAGTAAATGTTTTATTTTTAACCGTATGATGATTATTTTGAAGTGACTAAGGTTACCGAATGGACTTGTCGAGATATATTTATAATTATTAATTATAAATATCTACTTATATTACTTATCTTATTTTATTAAATAGTATAAGTATGTATAATCGGGGAATGAGATTGGATTATGATTGTGGAAATAGTGTCAAACATCACACCACAAATTGTTTTTGGGTATATTTACACGGTCTAAATCTATGCATCAACCGTGAAGATTGTTTGGAATTGGATGATTAAATTGGGACATTAATGGACTAGGTCGTGTGCTGGACGTCCGTTGCTCTTATTTTTTTGTGTGTTTGAGATTTGGTTGCTAAAGACTTGCTTGTAAGGTGAGTTCTCGTAGCCCCACTTTTTATGTTGTTTTCAGTTGGGGAAAAATGTTACTCAAATGTGTTTTGGATATTTGTTTTTTCGTTGGGGGAAAATAATACTCAAATGTGTTTTGAAATGTTTTGAATTGATCTGTGCGAAATGTGGTTTTGTTTTTGGGACAAGATATGTGCTTATGACTGCAATGTGAATATTATGTGTTGTATGATTGTTTGGAGCGTATGGGTACGCCTACCCAGTATTTGTGTCGTTATTGGAGCGGATGGGTACGCCTACCCAGGTTTGTGTGTGGTTCTGCCCTAATTTTAGTGCTACAGCTGGTAGGCCCTTTAGGTGCGTAAGTGACATATGGTTATTGATTAGCGGTGATGCTAAGGTTGTTTGCATATATTCATTGTCATATAGCACTATTGTTCACTGTTGAAATATTGGCACAACTTTTGGGTTTAAGGTCAAACCTACGAGCTCACCAACATTATTGTTGACGTTTTTGAGTATCATTTTTAGGTGAAGTGAAAGAAGAATAGTTTGGTGATGTGTGATAGCAGACTTTGAAGTATCCCAAGGGAAATTTCATGTGAAGTCTTGCTTGCTTATTGTTTGATTCTAGTATTTGGATGTTTTGGATTAAGTTTGGATTTTGGACCCCGGTGAGGGCATTTGGATAATTGTAAGAGATTGTGGATTTAGTTGCGATTTGGGACATCACTCGAGTTTGTTCGAGGTTGATGGTCTTCATAGCACTTAGATTTTATGCAATTTAGTTTTCTCTATTTTGTATCTTGTGTTATGATTGATCATTATGTTGCATCTCCGAGTTTCCGCCATTGTCGTGGTGTGACAGATTGGTTATCAGAGCCAAGGTTATAGAGAACTAGGCGGTTTGGCCTAGACTATAACCTAAGATCCGTCATTTAGTTGCGTATAAGATCTATGTGCGCGGTGTTCCGCTTTTGTTTGCTTTTGTGTGTTCGCAGTTTGGTGCTTTAGTTATGTCAGTCATTGAAATGTGTCAGCTTAATATTGAATATGACTGGGAAAGGATGCGAATATAAGTACGGTGGCCAACGTAGTTATAAGCGTATCACAACTCACTCATACTTAGTAATGCTGTTCACAAAAATCGATGTTGACACCGTAGGGTGATGTTATGTGTATATCTATATATATAGTAAGATATTCTATATATATGCGAGTCTTCCTGCCTACCTAACGTTGCCCATGTTCTCCCTCGTATAGATAATGCCGTTAAGGGTGATGACCTGAAGTGCTAGCCGGCCTGTTGCTGAATCACGAGGAGGGGGAACGGGTGTACGGGTGGGTAGAGGTAGAAGGGGTAGTAGACCTAGGGAAGGTAATGATGAGCGTGTTGATGATTTGAATGGTCAAGGAAATGACTAAGGTATGGGAGCTAATAGGGGTGTAGAGGGAGTCAATGGGAATGTAGAGGGATCCAATGAGGGAGCACCTGAATTCTCGACGATCATTGCCCAACAATTGCAGAACCTCTTGCCCACCATGCTAGCTCAGGTTAGTAACCGAGGAAATGTTGGAAATCAGAATGGTAATGTAGTTAATGAGAACGTCCAGGAGAACGTTGGGAATGTGATTGTAAATGGAAACCGGGTAGGTTGTTCATATAAGGAGTTCTTAGCTTTTAACCCTAAGGAATATGATGGTAAGGTATGTGTTGTAGTTCTTACTCGTTGGGTTGAGAAAATTGAGTTTGTGCATGATATGAGTGGTTGTAGTATTGACCAAAAAGTAAAATACGCTGCTGGTTCATTTGTGGGTAAGGCTTTAATGTGGTGGAACTCTCAAATCCGCATGCTAAGCCAGGAAGTTGCTATTAGTATGTCATGGAATGAATTTAAGTTTATGATGATACAAGAGTTTTGTCTTAGTCATGAGATGCAAAAGTTGGAATTTGAGTTGTGGAATCACGCCATGGTCAGGACTGGCCATGCTGCGTATACTGAAAGGTTTCATGAGTTGGCTAGGTTAGTTCCACATTTGGTAACTCCAGAGAGTAGGATGATTGAGAGGTATGTGTATGGTATTGCTCTACAAATTCGTGGGATGGTGGCAGCAACGAAGCCAAAGACTATACAGAAGGCTGTGCAGATTTCTGGTGCACTGACTGATTAGGCTGTGAGAAATGGATCAATTAAGAAGGTTGAGAAAAGAGGAAATGTGGGGGAGCTTAGCAAGGATAAGAATGGTAGAGATGATAATAAGAGGACTAGGACTGGGAATGCTTTTGCTACTACTGTAAACCATGTAGGAAGAGAGAATACGGGTACTTGGCCCAAGTGTACCACCTGCAACTCCTACCATGCACTTGGAGGGCCTTGTTGCACATGCTTCAACTGTAACCACCCGGGTCATTTGGCAAAGGATTATAGAGGTGTGACGAGGAATGTGAATCCTGTCAATGCTAGAAACCCAACTGTTAGGGCATGTTATGAGTGTGGTAGTACCGACCATGTCAGGTCAGCTTGTCCTAGATTGAATAGGGCACAAGGGCTGAAAGAAAATCATCCAAATCAAGTTGTTGCTAATAATGAGGGTCAGGGTTGTGGAAACTAAGGGAATCGGGCTAGGGGTAGGGCATTCATGTTGGGAGCAGAGGAAGCTCGCCAGGATCCGAACATTGTGACAGGTACGTTTACTTTGAACAATCATTTTGCCACTACCTTATTTGACTCTGGTGTCGATTATAGTTTTGTTTCCACTACTTTCATACCTCTATTAGGCTTAGAGCCCAGCAACTTAGGTTTCAGATATGAGATTAAGATAGCTAGCGGGCAACTAGTAGAGATTGATAAGGTTATTAAGGGTTGCAAATTAGAAATCGAGGGTCATGTCTTTGACATCGACTTGATACCTTTTGGGCATGAAAGTTTTGATGTGATTATAGGTATGGACTAGTTCTCTAAGTATAAGGCTGAAATAATTTGCCATAAGAAGGTAGTGAGGATACCACTACTGGATGGCAAGGTGCTTAGAGTATTAGGAGAGAGACCGAAAGAGAAAGCGAGATTTTTGATGGGTGCTAAGGCTGGTGATAAGAAACAAGAAGAGATTGTTGTGGTTAGAGATTTTCTTGAGGTATTCCCGGATGACCTATCTGGATTACCGCCTATACGAGAAATTGAGTTTCGAATTGAGTTAATCCCTATAGCAACGCTGGTAGCAAAGTCTCTTTATCGTTTGGCACCTTCTGAATTGGAGGATTTGTCGGGACAACTCAAGGAACTCCAAGACAAAGGTTTCATTCGATCAAGTTCGTCGCCTTGGGGAGCGTCGATATTATTCGTTAAGAAAAAGGATGCTTCTTTTAAGATGTGTATTGATTATAGAGAGTTGAACAAGTTGACTGTTAAGAATCGTTATCCACTTCCTAGAATTGATGACCTATTTGATCAATTGCAAGGGTGGCAGTTTTTCTCGAAGATAGATCTTAGGTCTGGATACCATCAGCTAAGAGTGCATGAGGATGACATTCCAAAGACTGCGTTTAGAACTCGCTATGGACATTTTGAGTTCACAGTAATGCCCTTTGGTTTGACTAACGCACCAGCAGTATTCATGGATTTGATGAATAGAGTTTGTAGGCCTTATCTTGATAAGTTTATGATAGTGTTTATAGACGATATCTTAATCTACTCTAAGACTCGAGAGGAGCATGTAGAACACTTAAGGTTAGTCTTGGGACTGCTAAAAAAGGAGAAACTGTATGCTAAGTTTTCTAAGTGTGAATTCTAGCTAAGAGAAGTACAGTTTCTTAGGCATGTGATAAATGGTAATGGGATTCATCTAGACCCTAGTAAGATTGAAGCTGTAAAGAATTGGAAAACCCCTAGAACTCCGACTGAGGTTTGTTCGTTCTTAGGATTGGCTGGATATTACCGTAGGTTCATTGAGAACTTTTCTAAGATAACTAAGTCTCTTACTATCTTGACTCATAAGTGTAAGACTTTCAATTGGGGTGAGGAACAGGAATTAACATTTTAAACTTTAAACGATAAGTTGTGTAATGCGCCTGTTCTAGCTCTCCCCGATGGACCGAAAGACTTTGTGGTATATTGTGATGCGTCCGAGATAGGACTAGGCAGTGTGTTAATGCAAAGAGGTAAAGTGATAGCTTATGCGTCTAGGCAGTTGAAAATTCATGAGAAGAATTATACTACCCATGATTTGGAATTGGGTGCGGTCGTGTTTGCACTTAAGATCTGGAGACATTATCTGTATGGGACAAAGAGTGTCATCTATACGGATCATAGGTTAGTACTAAGTTTGAAGACTTTTAATTCCTACATTACTCCTCATTATCTTTGTGTTTACCTCATCAAAATCATCAAGTTTCTTGAATTAAACCTTGTTCTCTGAGAGGATTCTTCCAAACACTTCATCTTCTTGGTCTTTCAGCTTGCATGAATATCTTCCTAAGAAGTTCTCTGGATATCTCATTATCTTGTTCCACCAAGAGCTTTGCAACCAGAATCAATGTAAGAGTTCCTCTTGACAATGGATAATCCTTCTCTACCAGCATATAGATGCCTATTCCCTTCTCTGTAGACACATGATGCACTCTACATGAATCATATAGCTTCCAAGTTAAATCATAAATAGCTTTTGAAGCTTCCATAACTCATCATTTGTATCTGGTTCAAATAACCTCTTCAACTCAACCCATAACTCTCTTTCTTTGTCATTTGTTGCTTCTGTTGAATTGAACCTCTCTTTAACCAGACTCTATAGCATCACTAAGTCATCCATGTCTAAGGATTTCAGCATATCATCAAAGAATTGATGTACCTTAGTATGATTTCCAACTCTGATGATCTTCGAGTACTTCCTAGTGCCTTCAGTGTAAATCTCCTAGTCAATTATTGGATACTTAGTTTGTAAAACTTCAACATTCATCCCTTGTTCTGGAACTATTATCATCATTTGTTGTAGCTCTTCTTGTGACAGTTCTTCTTCTTTATCTTTTGGTTCTTCAGCTGGTTCTGAGCTTTCACCAATCTTTTGTCTCTTTGAACTTTCTTGATCAAGTTCTTCTTCTGTATCTCCTTTTGAACTTCCAGCTGCTAACTCAGGAACTGCTCTGTCAACTTCACTTTCTATTAGAACAAAAGTGTTTACTCTCCTCATTGTTGTCTCAAACATAGTCTTGATCTTATCAAAAGAATAACCTATCAACTGCTGCAGTGTATGACTTCTCATGTGCTTGATGTAATTAGACATATAGGTCCTCTGTTGAGCCTGTGTGGGTAGCTTATTCCTCTTTTCTTTAGCTCTTTGTGCAGCAAAATACCTTTTTCTCTGATTGATAAGCTCTACAAGCATTCTTGCTTGTTCAGCTTTAGTGTACATTTCTCTTTCCACTACTTATAACCTCTGTGCTAACTCTTCATCAGCTTTAACTCCAGCTTGTATGTCTTCCCATTCTTCAACATTGAAAGAGCTAGTTGCTTCATGTTTCCTAGAAATCTTTTGCCTCTCTTCTTCCTCAAGTTTAGCTTGTAGTCTAACAGTTGCTTCATAACCAAGTCTTTCTTGTTCTTGCTGCAGCTTTGTCTTGGTCTGTACTGGCTCAGATTCATCCATTTTACCTTTACCTTTATCTTTGGCTGCACTCCTCCTAATATACACCAGTGTCTCAGCTATAGTAATGTCATCAGCAGTAGAAACCCTTCTTGTAGGACTGGCAGTACTAACAACAGCTACACTAGCAGTAGTAACTGTTGCACCAGCAATAGAAACTGGCTTAGCAGTACTAACATCCTTCTCAGCAGTACTAACATCCTTAGCAGCATCAAGATCAAAATCAAATTCCATAGCATGCTCATGCCTCCCTTGAATCTCTACATCATGTTGTACCAATGAAATGGCAGGATCTTGATTAATTTTAGCTATCTTTTTCCCTTGTTTGGAAGGATCCTCCAAATCATCTTCATCATCAGAAACAATAATTCTGGCCCTTTTTCTAGCTTGGTTGGTCTTAACTTTGTTCTCCAACTTCTTTACCTTCTTGATAAGCTTAGTATAAGTAGCACCATATGGAAGCTTGATATGTTTCAAGTCTGTCTCCAAGCTCTCCACCTTATTTGATAATGTTGTAAAGAAAACCATCAATTCTTATAGTGTCATACCTGCCGCTCGATCACATCAAGTGTGATAACTCTGGGAGAATGAATCATGAGGCAAAATGGGGGGGGGTTTTTTTTAAAAAGGGGTCTTATCAATGTTACCACTGCCCTGTCCTGCTTCTAAGCCAGTGGCAGTAGTGGTAGCCCCTCCATATCTGACATCCACACATGTGGAAGCAGCCTCATCAGCTACAGGGGACTAAGCAGGAGATCTAGGCCGAGGAACTACAGATTCTTGTCTGGTTGTTCTCCTAGATGTTAGTGAAATTGGTGGTTGTGAGGTTGATGGAGCACTGGTGGGTGTGTGATGGGACTCAACTAGGTGTGTTGATCCTTCACCCTGAACAACTGGGCCCTAAACAATCATTGCAGGAAACAATGGAATGTTTTCCCCAATATAACCCTTAGAAGCCCTCTTCATATTGCTAAAAAGTTTGTGAGTGTGGCTAGGAGCAATATAAAGTCTTGTGTGAGGTTGAAACAGTCTTTTGTGCTTGTTCAAAAACACTTGAATAAATCTTAGATACATTAAAAATTTGTGTTTACTATCCAAGTTTTTCACCATACCATCAAAAATCAGTTTAGAAAAATTAAATTTCCTATTAGTAGCCAAGCAAATAATAGCAGTTGCTATATTGCTAATGAATTGTTCCCAATAGGTTTTCTTAGGACTTAGACAATGTAGAATGGTATGAATGAGAAATCTCCATTAAGGGGAAAAGTTTCGTTTTCGAAAGGTCAATTTGTCCGAAGTTGACACATACCCCATTAAGGAAAGTTGTTCAAAGATTTTAGTAGTTGGCAAAGAACTAATACCATCATAATCTGCTAATTGGAGACGCCTTCTAATGGATGCCTCAATAACAATCTTAACTTTGCCATATATTATAGCAGTTAATTTAATTTCTCCATTATCAAGTATTTTGGCAGTAGCCGTTTCTCAAAATTGTTTGATGAGAGAAACATAGATTGTGGGATTTTCTGTAAGAGCATACCTTATGTGACTAGTATTGAGAAAATTCCCTATTTGGTGAAATCCTTCGCTTCCCTCTAGTTTCTTCAAGTAGGCGACCATGTTGTGTGTGTCACAGAATTCCAAATTCGCCATTGTTGATTGAGAAAAGTTTGATTACGGTTCTGGGTTATGATCGTGTATGAGAGTATGTGTGTTTGGCAAAGGCAATTGAGATTGTATAGATAGCACTTGAGGTTTTGATTGGACTGACTAAATTTATCTTGAATAAATCTTGTGATTTAAAGAAAGATTATGAATTATCCATAATAAGAAAACCTATAAGTGAAGTAATTGGCAGAATTATCTCAAACGGCTATATTTAATTGCCAAAAATCTGTTATTCCCAAACAGCACTAACGGTAGCCTAGCAGTACTAAGTTTAGCCTGACAGTACTAAGTAATGCCCATCAGTACTAACTTTTGAGTTATGAGTTTTAACCTCATTTTCGTTTCAAAAAGCATTCCCATCAATAATTTTGATTCTCACAAGCTCTCTTTCTGTTTTTATTCTGACTTTGTCTCTCAATTATTTTTCTTACTAAATTACTCTATTTGTTTTTGTTTCACACATCTCTCGTTTCTTTTTGCTTTCAATTATATTTGTCTGTTTTTGTGTCACACATCTTTCTTTTCTTTTTGCTTTCAATTCTCTCTGTCTGTTTTTGTGTCACACGTCTCTCTTTCTGTTTTTGAACTCACTACATCTCTCATTTCTTTTTGCTTACAATTCTCTCTGTCTGTTTTTATTTTCTCTCAATTCTTTTAAGCGCACTTTTTCTCTCTATCTGTTTTTACTTTCTCTCAATGCTCACAATATTAATTATAACAGCAGTACTAATTATACTTACCAGTAGTAAGTTAGGCTAGCAACACTAACTTGAATTTCATCATTAGCTACTATTCCATTCCATTTCAAGCATCCTTTGTGCATAATCCGCTGCATATTAACACAATTAACCTTCCCTCAATCAATACTTCAGAGGTTAAGCATTCCTATACTTGCAATCAGATATTGAAATCTGCCAACATCAATTGCTTTTGTAAGCAAATCTGCAACATTTTGATCTGTGTGAATCTTGATCATCTAAATAAGCTTCTTCTAATTGGAATCTTTGATAAAATGATGTCTAATCCCAATGTGCTTAGTCTTAGAGTGAAACACTAAATTCTTAACTATGCCGATGGTGCTTTCATTGTCTATAGGCTTAGTAATAGAGTTTTGAATCTTGGACTTACAAGAGGCTTTGTGTTGCTTTCTCTTAAGACAAGCAACATAAGTTTGGTCATTTTCAAAACATTTTAAAGGTAAACCTCTCACAAGATTTTCCTTAACAAGTTTATTAATAGTTTTAAAATTTACATGACCTAGCCTACTATGCCATAGCATTGATTCATCAAGTGTGGCCTTTGCAACAAGACAAGTTAAACTCTTTTTAGGAACAATATTTTTCATATCAACACTGTACATATTGTTCTTTCTAGGAACTTTAAGTAAAACCTGACTTTCATCAACTAACTTAAAGTCAGGAGACAGAACAAAATATCCAGTGTTAGTAAAAAGAACACGGTTCTTTTTTATCACACAATCTGTGAAAACACTAAAAAGGTTAAACTATAACTCCTTGACAAAGTACACATCCTTAAAATCAAGCTTACCAGTTTTAAGAGTTCCTTTACCAGTAATTTCCCTCCTTTAGCTCCTCATCTAAAGGTAACATATCCTCCATCAAATTCCTTAAAGCCTGAGAGATATGACATGTTCCCTGTTATGTGCCTTGAGCATCCACTATCAACATAGCTTGATCTTCTATTTATGGATGACCCTGCACATAAAAATAAGGAAATTAGTTTCCTTTGGGGACCCAAGCCATCACTGACTTGGATCTGCCTCGTGCATCAACATTTGTCTCTTCAAAGTAATTGATGCACTATTAAGTTTGGTAGGTCTCCAAACCCAACATGCTGAGGCCTTAACAGCATTAACCTGATTTGCCCTTACAACATTAATTGTAGCTAAATTTGGCCTAGCAGTATTAACTACTTTTGGCCTAGCAGTATAAAATTTTCCCTAAGCAGTATTAACTTTTTGACTAAAATTTTTGTTAGTTAATGTTGTTCTTATTTGATAGGGCCTCTTTACAGTTGATTGTGCTGATTTAGAAAAATGTAACATTGGTATAGCACTATAAACTGTAGTTTTGGGATGAGAAGTAATAGCAGGCCTATCAATATTAAGTGATCTTAGGCCAGTTTTCATTAAAACTTCTCTTGGAACCATGTTCCTGTGAGCAATAGGGTGAGCCTTTTTAGCAGAATAATTGTAATTCACCCTTGTAAAATTATTCCCAGATACCACGCTTTCTCTTTGGTGGTAATTATAGTCAGCCTGCACATGGTCAAAACTTCCACAGACAAAACAAGCTTTATTGTACATCACAAAGTCACTTCCTGGCTGTTGGGACTTCTGATTATTCCAGTTTCTTTGATTTCCCCTAAGACTTTGTGACCTGTACATTTCAGCATACTTAACTGATTTCCTAACTGGTTTTTCTTGTTGTTTAGATCTAACAAATTATATCTTATCAACAGTAGGAATAAAATAGTTTTCTCTTCTAACTTATCACCTGACACCGAACTCTTTAATCAAATGGGGCATCAGGGAGATTCCCTTAACCTCATTAGAAGTATCTTCACAAACACTCTTACTAGGCTTAGGTCAATAGGCCTTCAAAGTCAGGTTGATAGAACTAACTCTGACCAGAGTAGGACAATCAAGATTTGGGGTGTGAAAATATCTGTTTGGGTCGGTGGAATCAGCACATTATTGCTTTACAACACCCCATTAACCTTTCTACTTTCTTTCAGTTATTGACTCCCTATTAATTTGTCTAGACTAGTGGAAGCATTTATCAAAAATTTTTCACAATTTTAAGTTGATTGCTTTCTTTTTATTGCTTAAGCTTTTCTAACTCACTTTTAAGCATACTAATTTCTGAGTCTTTATATGAGATATATGTTTTAAGAACAACAAGTTGCCCATAAAGAATAACCTTATTCTTTTTATAAAAGACAAGTTGCTCTTCTACAGATGCTAACCCTCTTTTATAAGTAGCTAAATTGAACTCAAATTTGTTAAACTCTATTCTTAAATCATCAATTTGAGTTTTAAGAGTTTCTAAACTTTTTAGACAAGTTTTTGAACAAGTTATGTCATTATGTACATCAGAGTCTAAAAAAGCCATAAGAGCTATGTTTGTAGGGACTTCATCATCTGCCATATAGCTCCAATCAAAACCAGCTCCATCAATAGCCACCATGGCTTTGGAAGAAGTTTCTTCCATATTTACCGTCCTTCTAGAGCTGTCTTGATTCCTGTTCCTACTATCTTGGTTCCTAGGTCCTCTGCATTCCCTTGCAAAGTGTCCCATCTTGTGGCAGTTGAAACACTCTACCTTGGACTTGTCATATCTAGCTGTGTCACTCCCATTGATAGTGATCTTTCTACCAGTTTTCTAGAAAAACCTTCTTGTCCTCAGGCCCAGCAATGCTAACTTACACTTCAAATCCATCTCTTCTATGTCATCTTTATGGATTTGTTCAAGGTCCTCATATACAAGTTGAGATCTGCTTGGTTAACTGGCCAAAAATGCATAATTAGTGTCATCACTTAAGTTAGCAATACTAACATAAGTACTATTAGTGCTAACTTAAGTGCTAGCAGGGCTAACTTAAGTGTTAGCAGTACTAACTCCATAAACAGTATTAACTTCATTAGTATTGCTAGGGGATGACACAAAATCCATATCCTAAGAATTTGAGCTTGAGCTTGAAGTTCATTTAACCTCTTGTTCAACAATCTTGAAATTGTTGTAAAGATCATCAAAGCTTATGTCTAGATCAGGTTTATTCCTCCAAACCACAACATGAGTATTTCACTCAGAAGGCAGACTATTCAAAAATTTCAAATTGAAATATGCTTGTGAAATATTTTCACCCAAGATAGCCAGCTGACTTACAATCTTCTGAAGCCTGTTAAAAATAGAGTCAAGAGACTCTGTGCTTGGAGCACTAAAGTTCTCATACATTTGCTTCAAAAGAGTATTCCGAGTCTTCTTTGTGGCTTTATTACCACCAAATCTTATTTGTATAGCAGCAAACAAAGTCTTAGCATCTTTGTACTTATTAAATGTCATTAGATGTTCATTAGGAAGTGTCATTAGTAACATACTTCTTTCCTTCATATCATTCTTCTTTTGAACCTTTTCTTTAGTAGTTACAGGACCTGGTATTAGTGTAGGTAAGGTGCCATTAGCATTTGTTGTTGTTTAAGCTGCTGGTTTGAATGAGTTTCCATTCTCTATGACATCGTATAGAGCATAGTCTTGTACTTGAAAGTATTGCTCAATCCTTAACCTCCACATATCATATTCACCCTGTTTGAGAATGGGCAACTTTGCAGTAGTAGCGATTTGTGCAGTTTCTAGATCCATCTCTTCGTTGTGAGTAAAGAGTTCTTCTTGTTAGTTTCTTCTAGATCAAAGTTTCAGAACACAAGCTCTGATACCACTTGTTGATCCCAACTTAAGATTGATTCCTTAGCTTGTAAAGGTTATGTGACTTTGGATAAATCCAAAACAACTGTGGTAGAAACTTTGTAAATATTAAAGAGTATGTGAAATCTACTCTTTAATACTTAGAAGAATATTGATGAAACAGTAAACTGTATGAACAATGATATTACTGAAAAACTTCAATATTATTATTAATAATAATATGTGTACTCTGTGTAGTACTAAGGTTTACAACCTTGAAGCTATATATAAAAAATGTATAAATGTGTATCTATAACCATAACCTAGGATCTCCTTTTATACACCAAAGAGTCCTTTACAAGATAACTACAATTCTTCTATAATTTAATAGATAACTGCAAATCTTCTAACTTAATAAGATATACACTGAATAAGTCAATACATATCACTTAACACGTCTTTATCACTTTAGCAGTCTTAATCTTCATGCAGCAGTCTTAAGTCTTTCAGCAGTCTTAAGTTAGTACTGGCAGTACTAACTTACTCTAGCAGTACTAGCTGGTTAGTACTTGCAGTTGTAACTTAAGCAGTACTAACTGTTGGCTTGGCAGTACTAAGTATGAATACTTTTAATTCCCAACACAAGAAGAGCATGTAGAACACTTAAGGTTAGTCTTGGGACTGCTCAAAAAGGAGAAAATGTATGACCCTAGTAAGATTGAAGCTGTGAAGAATTAGAAATCCCCTAGAACTCCAACTGAGGTTTGTTCGTTCTTAGGATTGGTTGGATATTACCGTAGGTTCATTGAGAACTTTTCTAAGATAGCTAAGTCTCTTACTATCTTGACTTAAAAATGTAAGACTTTCGATTGGGGTGAGGAACAGGAATTGGCATTTCAAACATTAAAGGATAAGTTGTTTAATGCACCTGTTCTAGCTCTCTCCGATGGACCGGAAGACTTTGTGGTATATTGTGATGCGTCCAGGATAGGACTAGGCTGTATGTTAATGCAAAGAGGTAAAGTGATAGCCTATGTGTCTAGGCAGTTGAAAATTCATGAGAAGAATTATATTACCCATGATTTAGAATTGGGTGTGGTCGTGTTTGCACTTAATATCTGGAGACATTATCTCTATGGGACAAAGAGTTTCATATATACGGATCATAAGAGTCTTCAGCATATCTTTAGTCAGAAAGAGTTGAATATGCGACAACGTCGCTGGATAGAGTTGTTTAGTGATTATGACTGTGAAATACGCTACCATCTTGGTAAGGCGAATGTGGTGGATGATGCCTTAAGTAGGAAGGAAAGAGTAAAGCCTAAGAGAGTTAGAGCTATGAATATGATCCTTCAGTCGAGTATCAAGGATAGGATACTGGCAGCTCAGAAGGAGGTTGTGGATGAGTCTGCAGGATTGTAGAGAGGTTTGGATGAGATGATAGAGCAGAGAAGTGATGGAACTTTGTACTACCTGGATCAAATATGGGTACCTTTGAAGGGTGAGGTAAGAACCCTGATAATGGATGAAGCCTATAAGTCGAAGTACTCTGTACACCCAAGAGCTGATAAGATGTATTACGATTTGAGAGATAGGTATTGGTGGCCTGGAATGAAAAAGGACATAGTTGAGTATGATGGTAAGTGTTTGACTTGTTTAAAGGTTAAGGCTGAGCATCAAAGGTCATCTGGCTTGCTCTAGCAACCAGAGATCCCCGTATGGAAATAGGAAGGAATACCTATGGATTTTGTGACTAAGTTGCCTAGGACTAGTAGTAGGCATGACACAATTAGGGTTATTGTGGACCGATTGACTAAGTTTACTCATTTTCTACCTATGCGTGAGGATTATAAGATGGATAGCTGGTAGTATGTATATGAATAAGATAGTTGCTAGACATGGTGTGCCGATATCGATCATATCGGATAGTGATAGTCGTTTTACATCAAGGTTTTAGCAGTCAATGCAAGAAGCATTAGGAACTCGTTTAGACATGAGTACGACTTATCACCCTCAGATCGATGGTCAGAGTAAGCGTACTATTCAGACTTTGGAATACATGCTTAGAGCGTGTATCCTGGACTTCAGAGGAAATTGGGATGTTCATCTTCCGTTGGTTGAGTTTTCGTATAACAATAGTTATCATTCTAGTGTGAGATGTGCTCTGTTTGAGGCATTGTATGGTAGAAAGTGTCGTTGACCTTTATGTGGGTTGCGTTGGAGAAGGTCAGTGATAGGACCTGAGTTAGTGCAAGAGACTACTGAGAAGATCTCACATATTAAGGATAGACTTAAGGCTGCGCGTGATCGTCAAAAATGTTATGCTAATAAGAGGATGAAGCCTCTAGAGTTTAGTGTAGGCTATGTCTTGCTCAAAGTGTAGCCTTAAAAAGGTGTGGTACGCTTTGGGAAGAAAGGGAAATTAACACCTAGATTTGTTGGACCTTTTAAGATTGTTGAGAAATAGGCCCCGTGGCCTATCGGTTAGATTTGCCTGAGAAATTGAATGGTGTTCATGACACGTTCCACGTGTCGAACCTTAAGAAGTGTTTGGCTGATCCAACACTGCAAGTGCCTTTGGATGAGATTCGAGTTGATGATAAGTTGAATTTTGTAGAAGAGCTTGTGGAAATTTTGGAGAGAGAGTTTAAGAAGCTGAAGCGTAGTAGGATTGCCATCGTCAAGGTTCGGTGGAATTCAAAATGTGGTCTTGAATTCAAATGGGAACGTGAGGATCAGATGAAATTGAAATACCCGCATTTGTTTAGCGATATTAGTAGCTGAATTTCGGGGTCGAAATTCTTTTAAGGGAGGTAGAATGTAACCTTTGTCCTTTTGTGTTCTGACTATTTCATTTATAGTCCTTTGACTATTTGACGTTTGTTAGTTTATTCAGATTTTGCACCGTGTTGACGGTGGTGATTTTATGAGAATTATAGTGATTTATGGTTATTTGTGAAATAATATCCTTTTTAGAGGTTATTATTATGTTATTTGTATTCCGGGTGGTTTGACCCGTGAATTTTGAGAAATGCCGAAAAACGAGTCTTGACACGTCCGTTAATGTCCAAATGAGTTTTGATGGGTCTGAAGTGTAAATATGTCGTGTAAATACTTAGATTAATAGAAAAATATTTTTAAAATGAATAAAAATGCTAAGTAACTTTAGGGAGTATACGGTTGAGTTTTACTAGCTTTTAAGTGATCCCGACACGAAAAGAAGAACCCGAACCCCCCTAGGATCCTTGTCCGCGGTTGAGTACCAGTGGAGACAAGGAGGCCTTTTTAGCATGGTTGTCTAAGGTTAGTACATACAAATATGCCATCTTGCATCCTCGATAACTAATAGTCAGCAATTTTTTCAAAAAATATCTCCCCCCCCCCCTCCCCCCAACTTCCATCTTTCTCTCCCTATTGGCGTCGATCAAGCTCACACACAAAAACACTTTTTACTTTGTAATTTTGACAAAAACATAAAGATTGTGATATATTGGGTTGATTCTGTGCTCGGGTATTCATCTTTAAACTATGTTTGGCGTTGTCCGGTTCGTGTCAAATTCATACATTTTTGAAATTTTCTTGTAAGTTTTCTAAAATTTAAATTAGTTTGTCTTTTTGAGTTTAATAGTGGAGTACATAGATGTTAGTTTGTAGATGTGATCGTCGTAAAAATTGATTTTGAACGAAATGATAAAGGGGGTGTGTTGCTTGAGTCGGTTAAGGAAAGATCTCCGAGGATTTTGTAGTTTGATATTATGGTCGTGATGGTTGAATAACATATGTTGCTAGATAGCTTAATTTTGATAATAGCTTGTATAGCTTATTTTGGGCTTATTTCGTGACTTATTGTGAGCCTATGGCTCGTGGCTTATTTTGAAAAACACAAGAAAATGTGTTTTAATTATTTATGTGGTATGGCGTATGTCGTGGACTATTTTTATAGCTTATGGTAGTAACCAAATGCGATACGTAGCTTATTAGCTTATTTTCAAGCTTAATATATGTATTGTGGAGCTTATGGGCTCACAGCCAATAAGCCCATTTAAGTCGTGGCTTAATGGAAAGGCTTATTATGGTTCGGATTATTTCCTACATATTAGTATGAGCTTATGTATATAAATAGACCTTGGTTTTGGACTTGGATCGTATTTTAGACTTATAAATATCTTAATGGACCCTTATTGAGCCTTAAAGCCCAATAAGCAATATTTAGTCGTTATAAGAGTTTTAATGGACTTTTTGAAAGTGCAATGTAATTACGGAGTGGTATTAAATGATATTTTGGAAAACATTTTAGTAAACGTTAAAGATCAAGATTTTGGAATTTTGTCGGAAAAGTGTCGAAAGTTTGAAAAGTGTTTGGAATAAAGGTTAAAAACCTTGGAAAACATTGTATGAGCGTACGGGTCATGTCAAAATTTCATAAAAAGTTTATACTTTGAAATTTTACCTAAAAACATGATTTTTGATTTTTAATAATTAAATATTATTTAATTATTTTATTTATTTAATAAATTCACTAAAAGACGAAAGATATAATTTTTCTCGAAACTTCTCAAATATGTTTATTGTGAGTAAACGTTCCATTTTCAACCCTATTATGATTATTTTCGCGGTAACTAAAGTCACCGAATGGACTTATCGAAATATATTTATAATTATTAATTATAAATATTTAATTATATTACTTATCTATTTTCTCTGAATAGAATAAATATGTATTATTGAGTAATAGAATTGATATGATTGTTGGGATATGTCGTCAACCATCACACCACTAAATTGTTATAGGTAATTGTACAACGCGTCTAAACTCTATGCATCAAACATGGAGACTGTTTTGGATATGAATGATTAAAATGGGACATTAACTGGACTAGGTCGTGTGCGGACGTCGTTGCATTTGCTTGTGTGATTGAGATTTGATTGCTAAAGACTTGCTTGAGGTGAGTTCTCGTAGCCCCATTTTTCTACTATTTTTCGTAGGGGGAAAATGATACTCAAATGTGTTTTGAAATGTTTTAAATTGAACTATGCGAAATGTGATTTTGTTTTTGGGACAAGATATGTACTTATGACTGCTATGTGAATACTATGTGTTGCATGATTGTTTGGATCGGAGGGGTACGCCTATCCCAGTAATTGTATGATTGTTTGGATCGGATGGGTACGCCTACCTAGTATTGTGTAGTTATTGGAGCGGTGAGGTAGCGTCTTACCACTAGGTGTTGTAGTTATGCCATAATTTAGTGCTCATGTGGTAGGCCCTTTTAGGTGTAGTAAGTGAGAATATGGTGTTACAATGATTAGCGGGGATGTAAGTCATTAATTTTCTTAGGTGATTGCATATATATTCACTGTCATATTGTACTATTGTCCACTGTTTGAAAAATTGGCACAGCTTTTGGGTTTAAGGTCAAACCTACGAGCTCACCAACATTATTGTTGACGTTTTTGAGTATCATTTTCAGGTGAAGTGAAAGAGGAAAAAGTTGGTGATTATGATAACAGACTTAGAAGTATCCTGAGTGGATTTTCATGTGAAGTCTTGCTTGTTTATTTTATTTGATTTTAGAATTTGGAAGATTTTGGTTTAAGTTTGGATTTGGACCCTTGTGTGGGCTATTGGATATTCTAAGAGTTTATGGATTTAATTGTGATTTGGGACATCTCTCGAGGTTGTTCGAGGTGGATGGTCTTCATAACACTTGAAGTTTATGCATTGTAGTTTTTTCTATATTGTATCTTGTGTTATGATTGATCATTATGTTACGTTCCCGAGTTTCCGCCATTGTCAGGGTGTGACATATATCTACATAATAATTTGAGCACTAAATTAAAAGGAAATATAAAAATCCCCAAATTATTTGGTTTGGTACAAATTCAAATCTCTAGACGCAAAATTAAAAAGAAAATAAGATGAAATCACTTACAATAGTTGTTTATGATTGATGTTTTGTTGACGATCTTTATGTTTAATTGCTCCAATTGCCGATTTTTGTAGCTTTTGTTTGAGTGTTTTAGGTATATGGTTCATTTGTGTGTTTGGATAATGAGTTATGTGGTCCCAATTTGTTTTAAACCTGGTAAGTACTCGCATTTTCTAACACACGGATCCACCTAAGTGGGACGGATCTCCCTAAACTGGATTCGTGAATCCGTGAATCCGTGACAAGTCATTAAACGAAACAGAGTTGGTTTTTAGCCAAATTGGGATATGGTGTTATGTTTTTGGCAATTGGAGTGTGATATATATATATATATATATATATATATATATATTATTATATTTATTTACTATATGTATTTAATATATATATGTATTATTATTATATATGTATATATATATAATTGTACCCTCTATATATATATGTATATATATAATATGTTTCTATATATATTATATAGATATATGTTTGTATATATATAATATGTATATATATATAATATATGTATATATATTATAAATGTTTATGTATATTTTTATTAATATATATATATATATATTATAATATATATATAATATATTTATATGTATACCTTTATTATTTTGATATTCATGTATATACACATATACATATGTGTATACATATACATATGTGTATACATATACATATTTATATGTGTTATACATGTATATACACAATACATATGTGTACTAACTCTTATACATATTTGTATACATATACATAAACATAATACTCATAATTTATGTATATATATATTATGTTACTGTATGTATATGTATTTTGTTTTGCACATATGTATATAGTATATGTCATATATATATAACATATATTAGGAGGATATGTATATGTAATATGTATATCACCTTATGTATATGGTATACAATATGTATATGTGTGTATATATTATATATATTATATATTTTATATATTTAGATTATATTATATTTATATATTTATATATATATTTATATATATGGTATAGTATATAACATATTATATATACATATATGTATATGTATATGTATTTGTATACACATATGTATATGTATTAATCACAATATGTATATGTGTTTATATATATATATATATTATATATATGTATATTGTATTACATATATATATATACATATATGTATGTGTATATACATATGTATACATATGTATATGTGTATATAGATATATATGTATACATATACTATATTGTGGCTATAACTGTATATATACAATATACATATGTGTATAATATACATTATGTGTATTCATATACATTATGTGATATACATTATACATATACATATTCATTTACATATAAATATATACATATACATATATTAGGAGTGTGTGATTCAATTTTTGGAGTCGACGTCCAAGTTTTGAGTGAATTGTGCAACTTGTATGTGGAATTACCCGATGAATTTCAACCATAGTCGATCCTACTAGGAGTGTGTTAACTTTTAGCATATATTTGACCATAGCTATAATACACGCAGCTTTATGACATTTAGACTCAACAAAACATCGTCAACACAAGTGTGAATTGTAATTCGATGGTTGTTCTTTTCGTCTTTTTCAATCGATTTTGTAATTTCATGTATTGACCATACATGTAGACTTTGAAAATATCTATGGTCATTTTATTGATATTTTCTTTATCTAGTAAAATTATAATCTTGATTATGTTCATGATTGGATTTTTGTGATTGGAACGTGTAATGAGAATTAACATCTTTTGAATAATGATTAATTACTCCATTAGATTTCCGTTTATAATTATTTTTGAGAGGATGGAGGATCACTATCCATAATGAGTTCCATCATTCCTAATCCTAATCTTAAATAAATAAATACTTCATGTTTTAAGGTTTTAGTTAATATGTCGGCTATGTTATCTTCGGATGCAACTTTCTCGATAGAAATGTAGCACTTCTAGATGTTGTCGCGAAGAAAGTGATGACGTATTTCTATATGTTTAGTTCTAGAGTGTTGTACGGGGTTTCTACTTAAGTTGATGCGCTTTATTGTTGCCACATAATCGCAACTCGTAGTCGGAGCGTATGTCGTAGTCGATGAGAGCTTGTTTCATCTATATTACTTGTTGACATGCCTTTTCGGCGGATACATATTCGGCTTCGGTCGTGGAGAAAGCAAGGGTCGTTTGTTTCTTAGTGAACCAAGATGTTAAACAACATCCCATGAACGTACAAACGCCACTAGTGCTTTTAGATAAACTAATCGCCACTTGGTCAGAGTCGGCATTAAAACTATAGTTTTATTTCGGTTCCTTTCGGATACCATAATCCTAAGTGGATAGTTCCCCTAATATACCTAAATATATGCTTAACGGCTTATAAGTGGGTAGTCTTAGGATTTTCTTGGAAACAAGCACATAAGCAAACACTAAACATAATACCAGGCCTACTTGCAGTTAAATAAAGTGAACTACCAATCATACCTCGATATTTAGTGCAATCCACTGAGTCGCCTTTATCGTTTTTAGTGAGCTTTATCACTGTCGACATTGGCTGGTCCTGGGTTGGTTTGAGTTTCCACCCGACTTCTGTAAACATCTTCATTATGTACTTTACTTTCTGGGATGATTGTAAATATTCGTCTTCCATTTGTTTTATTTAAAGACCCAAGAAGAAGTTCAACTCCCCCATTATACTCATTTCAAACTCATCGTGCATTATTTTTGCAAAATCATCACACAAGTATTGACACGTAGAACCAAATATAATGTAATCGACATATATTTAAACTATGATGAGATGTGACTTTGATTTCATTAGTAAAAAGTGTGTTATCGACCATTCCTATTGAATACTCGTATTTTATCAAAAATGCTTTTAGTCTGTCATACCAAGCCTTGGGAGCTTGCTTAAGACCATATAAAGCTTTTTTAAGTTTATAAACATAATTGTGTTTTTCAAAATCAATAAAGCCTAGAGGTTGAGCAACGTAAATCTCTTCGTTTATGAATCCATTTAGAAAAGCACTTTTTACATCCATTTGGTATAATTTGAAATCATTTGCACAAGCAATAGCAAGAAGTATTCTAATAGACTCTAACCTAGCTACCAGAGCGTATGTTTCATCATAATCTATACCTTCTAGTTGATTATATCCTTGTGCTACTAATCTAGCCTTAGTCCTAGATACTATACTGCTTTTGTCTAATATATTTCTTAAAGACACATTTTGTTCTATGGCTGTTTGATCCAGGACTAATCCCAAAAACATCATTAGCTACAAATTGATTTAATTCTTCTTGCATAGCCATAACCCAACTTTCATCTCCTAATGCTTCATTGAAATTTTTGGGTTATATTGTAGAAATAAAACAAAAAAAATTACTATGATTTTGGGCCTGTGATCTTAATGTCCTTTGATTAGATTCCTATAACTTGTTCTAATGGATAATTCTTGGACTCCTTAACGTTAACGAACTCGTTCAATACTATCGACTATCATTCTTTATTACTATTATAGTTTTACTACTTTGTATTTATTCAATTAGCTTCTTCTTCACCAACATCATCATCAACCAATGGTGATAATTTGGTAGGAGGGGGACTTTCATCGAATGTCACGTTGAGTGATTCTTCGACTTTCATTGTATGTTTATTAAACAACTGCTTAGCTTTACTATTTTGTGATATCTTGAAAAACACTTTGTATGACTTGGGTCAAACTTGGTTAGATAGTCTTTAGTATTTATAATGAAGCACTTACTTCCAAATACTTTGAAATATTCTAAAGAGGGTTTCCTACCTCTAAATATTTCATAAGGGGTTTTTGCTAGTATTGGTCGAATTAGATTTCTATTAAGAAATGTAGATGGACGTTCACGGCATTACACAAAACCATTTATGGAAGGCTTGTTCGTTTTACATAGTCTTAGGAGATTCTCTTGTAAGGTTCTATTCTTTCTTTCTACTACCCCATTTGATTGCGGAGTACGTGGAGCCGAGAAATTATGAGTAATGCCTTGTGCATCACAATAAGCTCCGAATTGTACTTCATTGTCAAATTCCCAACCATGACCCGTTCTAATAGCTACTATAGAACTTCCTAGTGGGTTTTGAATTTTCATACTTAATATTTCAAATTTCTCAAATGCTTCATTTTTTGTTTTTAGAAACTTAGTCCATGTATATCTAGAATAATCATCTACTACTACTAAAGTGTATAAATGAACCTCCATAGCTTTTAATTATCGATGGACCAAATAAATCCATATGTAATGATTCTAGACATCTTTTAGTAGAAATCATATTTTTAGATTTATGACTTGCATGAGCTTGCTTCCCAATTTTGCAAGCATCACAAAAATGCTTATCATACTTTAGCTTAGGTGAGTTTTAACTAATTCTTTGGATGACAAAGATTTAATTAAACGCATATTTGCGTGACCAAGTCTTATATGCCACAAGGTAGAGTTATCTACTACCGTGGCGAGACATAATTTGTCTTAAGACTTATTTCATAATTTCATTACATATAAACCATTTTTCCTAATTTCGTTTCCTTTGATTTTACCATCTTTAATTATTTTACTACCTTTTTTAGTGAATAAGACTCTACACTTATTATCACAAATTTGACCGACACTCGTATATTTTTAATAAAAATAATTTTAGTTTGCGGACTTAAGTTTCTATGTGTTCAACATTAGATTTAGTAAGAGAAGTGTTAAGTTATACATTTCTATTGTTTCTTTCTTTTTGTTATTCCAAAGACAACATTACCTCTGTTGCATGCTTTGTATGTAGAGAATAGACCTTTGTTACCGGTCATATGTTTGGAGCTGATAACATCAAATAGTTAACACATTTTAATATCAAATTCCCTAAGAAAATGCTTATAAATATGTTATAAATGTCTGAAAACGTTACTTAATTGCTTATATTTAGTTTTCAGTGACCAAATGAGCATTTTAGCAAAAGACGAGGGATTTGGACATAAATGCACTAAAGTGAAGAGTTCAAGGTAGTTTACGGCATAACATCCGCGAGGGATTACGCCGTAACATATTCTAAAGAAGAAATGAGTCATCACACCTTTGACGGCGTAAAGTCTCTCCTACTTTACGCCGCAACATTCAAATTCACAAGGGATGACTTATCCGAGTCAGCGTTACGGCGTAACCGGCGTAACATAGGCGACAAGGTTATGCCGTAACGTCATTTTTGCCTGCAAGATTAGAAGCCTACGCAAGCAAGGTTACGGTGTAACGTCTCATAACTGTTACACCGTAACAGTTTTCGAATTGTATAAATAGAGCCTCATCCGGCTCTTCATCATCACTTCACAAACACAGTTCCTAGGGGTGAACAAACCCTAAGGTCTTGAGCATTTTCACCAGAAGGTCTAAGAGATAAGTCACTTTACTTAATTCTTGTATTTAATCATTCATAATATTCACTGTAAGAACAATGATGATTCAATCCATGTTTAGTTTCATTAATTTTTGCATTACTGTTTCCATGAGCGGCTAAGCACTCTTAGTGTTGGCCTAACCATGTAATCGCTATTAATATGATTATTGTTTCTTGTTCAATTATGGTTTCGTTAGATATCCTTATAGCCTTTCATTGATCCATGTGTTTTGGTAGTATAGAGGGTGGCTTAGATCTTGTTAATCCTGTTATTATACTTACCCTGTTGAACCTAGGATTAACGAGGTACTAGGGTAGCTTGGCACCTATCCCTAGTGTAGGAATTTACCACATTACCGCCTTTTCCATATTAAATACTTAAAAAGCACATGAACTCTTTTAGAGGGGGTTAATAATCGGTTTAGATTATAGATTGGTCTTAAGGATAGTTGGGGATTAACCACTACAAACTTGGATGCCCTGCTCGTGTGATTGTAGGGGAATGTGGGATCGCAGAGTGAGTATAAGACAGACCTCAAATGCCAATTTAGGTATGTCAATATTAGAACCACTAATGGAACTTATAATTGAACATTACACAAGAAAATGTAATCATAGCATTAGTAATGAAATGGTTTGGTTAGGACGCTTTTCTTCCTGAATTCTTCTATCACTTTACTTTACTGCATTTATGTTTTTGTAGTTATTAAAATCCACTTAAAACCATTTTCAAGCGTGACATAATCAAATTAGAACTAGTAAACCTTATATCTTGGGACGACCTCGGATTTACCAAACTACTACACTATATACGACCGGGTTCTCTGCCCGTTAGTGCGTGTATCGGTAAACGAGTTTTATAAATTTAAAACTTGGCAAAATATTATTTAAAACAAAATACGCATCATCTCTCTAGAAACACGCACATCTTCCCTTTCTCTCTCTACATCAATAATATGGCTACTTATTTCTTTTATCCTCCCCAACCTCTGAATCGTGTGTTTTAGGCTAGAATCTTTATGGGTAACAAAATGAACAAGGAAAATGTTAACCTTTTCAAAAAACCTACTTTTTTTAATACTGTGTCATTTACTTATCTTAAAAACTGACTAATATCGATTTTCTTTTGTTACGTCCAAGTAATCAGGATATAGACACAAACAGCCTTGTGCAGATGAAATAATTTTGAACTTTATTATATAACCGAAATGGTTTCATTGAAAAAAAAAAATCTTAAATGAACAGTTTAAAGTAAGGTTTGATGAGAATGAACAGTGCATTTATTATTTACTAAAATGAACAAAAATATGCAGGCTTACAAATTAATCAACGATTTAGTTTAAGGCGCATTTCACCAAATAAAGACAAATCAAGGCGCATCTTAGGCACATTTCACCACATAAAGACAAATGAAAGCTGATTCATCAAAGCGCATCTTCGTCATCTCGCACGCCACTGCGCCAGCCTCTTAGCTCCTGAAAACTTTCGCCAAATATTTGGTGTGCGCCAAAAGGGAGACATGTGCAAATTTTCGATCGTTGCAAATGCAACGGCTCGTTGCTTTTTAAAAAAAGTTTAAACACTTTAAACTTTACACAACTTTTTTCACGACCAAAATATACACATTTAAACACAAATATATGTTACAAAAACCAAAATAACACACACACAACCACAACTCGATCGTTGCCAAGACCTGTATCTCCTTTATTCCAACCCAACGCACGTCTTCCATGATCACTACAACAATTTCAAGTTTTGGCTTCGACTCATGTCGTAGCCAAAAGTAGGAAAATGTCGTAGCAAAGTTACTTTGCTATGATATATCGTAGCAAAACTGTTATCGCAGTAGCCCCGTCGCTAAGTAACTTTGCTACGAATTTTTATTGACTTTTGCTACGATAAGTGGTCCCATAAAAACTCACCATAAACCTTTTACCAGTGTGGGCATGCCAAACTTAGCGACGAAATATGTCGTAGCTAAAGTTATTACCAAAACCAAACATGTAAATAACCCAAAACTATGATACTAAATTCATCCGTCCACTTGTTCATTTCAAAACAACCAAAAGAAGTCCTAGTATTCCATATATAACGTTACAACAAGTAAAATACCATTACGAGAATACACATTCCAAAAGGACGTCAAATCTGAAAATACTACTACTAGTAGTCTACTGCTACTAACAAAATACTACTACTAGTCTACTACTAGTCTTCGTCACAAGCATCATTAGAGTCATCACCAGAATTACCATCTAAACTACCACTACCGTCACCATCTAAACTACCACTACCATCACCATTACCTGTATTATCACCATCAACATCTAAATCATCACCATCTAAATCATCATCACGCAAAATCTGGCTAGTACTTCTGTGTTTAAAGGTCAGGCGGTAACCTTCAAAGTTGGGAGTATAATTGGGGCTGGAAAATGCTTGGGGAGCGTAGAGATTAGGGACAGGATACTATGAAGAAGTACATGTTTGATGAGCGTTCAAATGATTCACAATCTTTTGAATTTCGAGTTGTTGACTTAGAACTGCCTTTCTAAACTCCTCATTTTCGTTTTTCCTCACCTATCAGCTTTCTTCTTGCGTACAATAACCCCGAAGGCCCCCCCCCCGGATGTGAGATACTAGAACCCGAGCTCGTCCCCAGTAACAACCTTCCCACACCAGTTTCATGCCCCCGATTGGTGCTCTGAATGACCTCACGCACGATATCTTTATCCGTCTTGAAAGGGATTTTTTTTGCTTTTACATCCTTCGTGGATCGCCTTATTTTGCCTTGTAGTTCAAACATAAATAAATAAATAAAAGCAATACCACTTCAAAATGATACAGTAGAAGACCAAAACAATACTAAGCTATAATGTAGTACCACTAAAGAACCAACACAGACTAGCTTGAGATGACGAAAGCTAATCACAATTGAGCCAAACAACCCAGCAGCCACAGCAAATTACTTGCACGCATAATTTGAAGTGCTTGCAAATTAATTTGTTCTCTATACGTATGTGATAAAAAGTTTCATGCTCGTACAAACATATAAATGCCTACAACTCTTTCTAAATTAATAAGTGTGAAAATTATAAGCTGATAAAGATAGCTTAATGTTAAATAAAACTTTCAAATATTTTAATTTATGGAAATTTGATTCGAAATCCCATGTATCACAGGAAAGCCTCAAGAGAGACCTCGAAATTTCGCTCGAAAATATCAAAGTGGCCACTCGAGAATTTAGTCAAGATAATTGTGTTGGAAGTGGAAGAGATTGAAGGTATACAAATCGAACTCTCACATGCTAAAGCTAGTATGGTCAAGAAAAGAAGCTCGTGCATGGGAACATCAAAAGTACCAACATTACATCAGCACATGTATTTTATTACTTGAATCACTAATAACCATAACAATAATACCTCAATAATATAGCGTAAGTTATAAACAAAGGCATAAGCAAAAAAACAGGTCATTCATTCGAGTACGTGTGTTAAATTAAAATTTTACTTACATAGAGCTCTTCGGATTCCCATAATGAAAACGGCCGGTTCTATCTGTATGTGTGCGCCTCCAGTGGCCACCCAAGAGTTCGTGCGTAACGCTTATTTTTTTTAAACTATATAGAAACAATATAAAAAAATTAAAAAATAACTATATATAGGAAAATATAAACACCTACTCGTACAAAATATTATAAAAAAATAAAATAATAAGAGTCATACGAATTCATGTCGGCCTTGAGCGAATGACTTCGATCCCTTGTTAGTGGGGGTCTTGTTACTTGGATGCATTTTGGGCGATTCTTCACCGATGAGGCAGCTACTCAACATAATTTTATGAGCATTCTGATATCAGGAATATGAGGCTGCTACTCAAACATACTCCTAACATGTATGCTACTTCAACCTTCTATTTTAACACGAACAAAAACAATATATCAAAACTTTATTTTATATTCTTAAGTTAGCCTGGAGCAAACTATACGGAAAAACCATTTTGCAACTTTGAACATGACTTAATATGAAGGAATATGCATAAGAAAGCAAGTCTGGTCCGTCAAGAGGCTTACGCCTCTGACCGTGTTTGAACGAACCAAAAAAAACAAACGCACTTTTCCCCATGTTTTGTCTGAATCGATAAGATCCAAAGGTTGTTAAGAGATTTTCTTTAAAAACAAACAGCACCTAAGTCAAATTGTTTCCTTCCATCTCTTTACCAAACCAAAGGCCTACTCTTTTTTTTTCCTATTTCCTTTTGATACAAACTTAGAACATGTTCAATGCTTACATATTTCAGTAGTCCGGCTGGTCGGTGGTGGTCCAACTGCGGTAGTACGGCTGTGGTGGTCAGTGGTGGTCCAACTTGGAGCCGGTTGAGGTGTCCAACTGTTGGTGCTAACCAAACACACACAAAAAATAAACCTAGAGTTACACACTAGAATTAAACAAAAAAATTAGAAACTATAACTTTAAACCAACAAACGTGTGACCGATGTTGTGGCAGGCGTTGTCGACTGATGCTAACCAAACACACACACACCAAACACTAGAGTTACACAACTAGAATTAAACAAAACAAATTAAAAAACCAAAATTACAAAAAAAACCCATTACCTTTACATAATTGAGATGTTGTCAAAATTGTGAAGATTTAGCATAATTAAACAAAACAAGTGCCCCGCTGTGCGGGAGTGTGGTGTTTTTGTGTATGTTTTTGTCAAAATGGTGGTAATTTTGTGTATATGAGTAGTGATTTCGTGTGTTTTTTTAGAGAAGGTTTGGTAAAGTTTGGGTGTAAAAAGTGTTAGGTGAATATAAGATCTGGATATGACATATGTTAACCTTTGGCTACGACATTGGTCCGTAGCTAAAGTATGGTCAAAGGTCAAATTAGCTTGGTAATTTATTTACAAAAAAATGTTTTTGTCTTCTAGTGTAATTGGCTACGATTTCTGTCCTCGCTAAGAGTTTTGGCGGGCTAATGAAAATGTTGTGGCGGGCTAATAAAATTTTGGTATGGCAACTTTAGCTACGACATTGTTGTAGCTAAAGTTATTTTCAGTTTTTTTTTATAAATTTATATAAAATAATTTTAAAATATTAAAATTTATTTATGAACTAAATTTAAAATTTATTAATATATATTTACAAACCGGATTTTGAACCTGCGCTTCGCTGCGGCGAGTGTTGTTTATTTTTTTTCTCATTATATACGGTTTGCGTTATGGTTTTATGTTTTTTTAGTATGTAGGTAGTGTTTCATGTGTTTGTGTGACAAAAACCGAAACGAACCAAAAATAAATGAACTGAAGTAATAACCGAACTGAATTCACAAAAACTAAACCTAACCGAACAGCTAAGTCGGTCATCGGGTTGGATAGGGGTTTGACACTCCGAGTTCTAAACTGGCCAAAAATGGAATTCATATAAATATATAATTTCGTTTGAAATCTAGTTCGGTTCGGTTCATTTAGGTTTTTGGGTTGATCCATAAAAAAAATTATACCGAATTAACTGAATAACCCGATAACGAACCAATCATTATCTCTAATTGTTAGTATAGTTTAGTTGGGCTTATTTATTTCAAAAGTATAACCCAAACTTTATTATTGGACTTATTTAGTTTCTATATGTCTTTGTTTAGCCCATACCTAAATTTTTGTTCAGCGATATGAGTGGATGAGTACCCGTGACTTAGTTGTGGATCCTTTGTTTTTTTCGTATTCTGTCGCCGGTGGTAATAGTGATAGTGTTATTTTTCTATAGTACACATGCAATCAAGTTTGTTGATCTTCTTAGGTTTTTCACATTTGTGTCGCCGGTTGTTTGTGATAGTGCTTTGGGGGCTCGATGATGATACTCTAGGGTAGTTTGTCTTCCACTAATTTTTTTTCTATTTATAGTTTCCAATCTCGGCATAGATGATATCCACTTATTTTAAATAGTTATTTTTTAATTGTTTATCCATGGCTAACGTTCCAGAGGAAATTATTCCTCTGCTTCTCAATTCATGGGTAATGGTATTAGTGGGTCTAGTTCTGGTGTCACAGCTAATAGTGTTAACGGGTATTCTTAAGTGCAACAAAACTGGTTATCAAAATATACACAAGATTACTTAATTATTTACCCATTCTTCTAACCTAACATAACCTGACATAAGTGGGAGACGTTACTCCCATATCACAAACATTGTCACCTTCATTTACCCAAAAATATCCGTAATGCATTATAAGTTTATAACTATGAATTCCTCAAATAAACTGAATTTGAATACTCGAACATCTAATTAACAATTAGTACAATTATAAAAAGTAAAAGCACATCCAAACTGATTATCTAGTTAATTTCATACATCTACCTTAAATGAGCAAATACCAACTCCCCTAAGAAAATGTAATCTGTCAAATGAAACATGAATATCCATCCAACATATTTTAACAAATAAAGAATATCATCACCATAAAACAAATTCTGAGAAGCACGAAAAAACTAGATATACACTGCACAGAGAACTTTTTAGAAAATCATGAAATGATAACAATTAAATTTGAATCATGATGCTTAGTAATTACTCATTTACAACGTCTCTCGCCATTTGGAACTATTTTGTTATATTATATACGAATTCATGATTTATATTAAAAAGACCTAAGAGGAAACCACCAAGACAGTTAAGACAATATGTGTCTACGATATGTTTTATGATTTATGTTTTTGTCTTCTAGTGCATTTGGCTACGATATGTGTCCTCGCTAAGGGTTTTGGCGGGCTAATGAAATTGTTTGGAGGGAAACAAAAATTTTGGTAGGCCAACTTTAGCTATGACATTGTCTTAGCTAAAGTTATTTTCAGTTTTTTTATACTTTTATACATTATAATTTTAAAATTATTTAAATTAATTATAAATAACTTTAAAATTATTTAATATAATTATAAATTATTCAATATATTTACAAATGATTTAAAGTATCGGTGGATCAAGATCGTATGTAAGAGTCCGTTTATTTGAATGGATTAATCGGGATTATATTGATGTACATGAGATGTTATATATATGGCAGTCGAGATATGTTGATATAATATTGATATACAAGATATGTTAAACGGATGAGTTGAGATGATATTTATATACAATTGATGTTAAACGCATGAGTTGAGGTGATATTCTGGATCTGGACCAACGAAGTGCTCAAATTGCCTTAAGGACCTTCAACGCCTCAAGGTTCTTCTCCAAGACCTTCAACACATCCAACTTCTTATCATGAACTTTCAACACATCCAAATTCTTCTCCATGATCTTCTGGATCAGGACCAACAGAGTGCTCAAATTGCAAGGTCAAAGATCTAAGGATAAAGATGTTGGATGCAAGACTAAAGATGTTGGAGACAAGACTAGAAATGGAAAGGCATCCCAAGGATCACCCATGTCAGTCGGCTGCAATGCTTCATGAGCTTTTGAATGATATGAAAAATCTTCGTATGAAGTAGTAATCCGTATGTTTATTTTAACGTGTTAATTAATCTGTTATGTTTATTGTAATGTGTTAATCCGTATGTTTGTTTTAATGCGTTAATCATTATGCTTTAATCTCTACATTTATCATTTTATAATGTAATTCGTATGTTTTATTTATTTTAGTGGCTATATTGTTTATATGGTTAAACGGATAAGTTGAGATGATATGGATATACATGTTATGTTAAACGGATAAGTCAAAATGATATTGATATACAAGATATGTTAATGGATGAGCCGAGTTGATATTGATATACAAGGTATGTTAAAAGGATGATTTGAGTTGATATTGATATTTAGCTACGATATCAAGATCGCGTGTAAGAATCAGTTTATGAAATGAATCAGTCAGGATTATAATGATATACATGAGATGTTATATATACAGGAGTCGAGATAATATTCGTATAATATTGATATACAAGATATGTTAAACGAAAGAGTCGAGATATGTTATATGGATGAGTTTACATGATATTGATATACATGAGTGTTATACCGATGAGTCGAGATGATATTGATATACAAGATATGTTAAACGGATGAGCTGAGATGATATTCATATACAATATGATGTTAAACGGATATGTCGAGGTGGTATTCATATACATGAGATGTAATATATACAGATGAGTCAAGCTGTCCTCGCTATAGTAATGACATGTCTAAAACATTATTGAATATGGCAGAGTAAACGACAACAACTTTACTAACTTTGACCAAAACATTATTAACTTTGACCAGACCCTATAGCGACGACATATCATCGCTTAAAGCTCTCATTTTTAACCATAAAAACATATTTAGTTAACTCTTATCCTCATAAACTCTTATCCTCTCCCACAACACACACCACCACCTCACCCACCACCACTACCACCCAGTTTTGTGGCTTATGCAGATGGATCCATATGAAACTTATAAGTGTCCATGTGGAGCAGGATATATAGTGCTAAGAAAATTACACCAACCTCACAGCCTAGGTAAACTTTACTATGCATGTCCTCGTTCAAAGGTGAACATTCAGAAGTTTCTTTATTTAGGTAATATATTGATAATTTGGTTGTTAAAAAGACATTTTTTATGATTTTCTTACTTTGTAACAGCCATCAAAATAGTATTATAGATGCCGATATTTTGTTTGGAAGGATGATCTAGATCTTCAACTCCGTGTAAGCTCTTCTCATGGACCTTCAACGCCTCAAGGTTCATCTCTGGGACCTTCAACAAATCCAAGTTTTTATCATGATCTTTCAACACATCAAAATTCTTCTCCGGGATCTTCTGGACCTGGACGAACAGAGTGCTCAAATTGCAAGGTCAAAGATCTAAGGATAAAGATGTTGGAGGCAAGACTAAAGATGTTAGAGACAAGACTAGAAATGAAAAGGAATCCAGAGGATCACGCATTTCATGAGCTTTTGAATGATATGAAAAATCTTCGTATGGAGTAGTAATCCGTATGTTTATTCTAATGTGTTAATTAATCTGTTATGTTTATTGTAATGTGTTAATCCGTATCTTTGTTTTAATGTGTTAATCAATATGCTTTAATGTTTATACATTTATCATTTTATAATGTATTTCGTATCCTTTA
>BQNB010064237.1:479-35390 GCA_026074375.1 Tanacetum coccineum
CTAGTGAAAAATCGGGGACGATGAATTTATCCGTCAGGACATCCGTAGATTATTCTATGGTTGTTTCTCATTCTATGATCCCAATGTTGATAAAATAAAGGAAGTCAAACAGGAAGTCAAGAAAAGAAAAATCCAAAAATAGTAGGGATAATTAGTGTATGAATAAAAAGTGGTGAAAACGGGACTTGTCGAAGCTTTTGATTCTTTAGTTTCCCTTGACAAACACTTTGCTACTTTTCAAAGTTATTAGTCGAGGGGGATTGAGATTCTTAGTTTTCGTAAATGCTTACTTCATAGCATTGCGTGAGGACACGGCAATACCTTAGTATGGGGGATTTTGGTATGTGCTTAATTACACATACCTTTTACCTTTAAAAACGAGCTAAAATAACCAAAAACGGACTTAAAATGCCAAATATATGCTTGTTTTGCTAATTGTATTGTGCAGGAACGGATAACTAAGAAAAGGACGAAAAACAAAGCCAAAACGACAAAACCGGACTCGGAATGGAAAAGACTGTGAAAGACAAAGCCAAATCAAAGCCGAAAAGTCAATCAAGTCAAAAAGTCAACAGAAAAGTCAACTGGTCAAAGTCAAAGTCAACCCCGACAAATCCAAAAGTCAACATGTCTAGAAATATAAGTTTGAGGGTTAAAATTGCCAAACCCTAAACTTGTATTTATAAGAAGAAAAGAAGAAAAAGGAAGAGGAGGACTAAACTGCCATTTTGGCAAAGTTTTACTCTAAGGACCAATCCTGCCATGTCCAAAGACTTGTACACCCAAGGACGGTTCATGCAAAGAAACATATAACTCTTGGGGACTTGATTTGCCAAGTCCCCAAAGTTATTTAACCACAAGGACCATGGGTGCAATGTTACCTATATCCCTCAAGGACCATTTGTGCTAAATCCCCAAACTCATCCCTGTCACTTACCTTTTATAACAACCCTTTTTCCCGCCATTTTTAAAACACAAAAACCCAGGACAAAATCACGAGTCAACTTCACCCCTATTACCCTGTAACCTCAATTTCCCCATGGTTAATCATCTCCCCCCTCCTCCACTAAGTTCCCAGCTGTAAGATTGCCAATGTGGCAATCCCACACTTCTCAAGGATCATCCCAACGGCCAAGATTGATTTTTGAAGGATTGAAGGGCCAAGATTGGAGGCTGTGAACACTCTCACAAAACAAACACACCTGTGTTTGTGTGTCTACAAGAAAGCACAAGACAAGAAAGAGAAGACACAAGCATAGTCGAATTTGCTTCCTATTTAAAGAGCATTGTAACAGCCATTGTGGCAAGTAGTTTTTAGTGTAGTTTTTAAAATAGTTTAAGTATTTTTTTTAAGCTAATTTCTTTTATGTACTTGTAATTTTCAGTTTTAATGCTAATTCAAGCTCTTTTTACCTAATAAGCTCTCATAAGCTCTTTTGAGCTTATTCTTGTTCATAAGCTCAAATTTAGTTAAAATTCTGTTTTAGTGATTCATTTACTCATTTCCTACAACTTACATCAAAGTATGATAACTTGAGTTCCTTTTATTCACTTTGGAGGTTCAAGAAGTAAATAAGCTAAGAACAGCTTATTGAGCTTATGGCTCTTTGGTTTAGAGGCTAGGAAGCCATTAGGATTACATTTGTAAGCCACTCACTCAGATAGAGTGGCTAGGTTCAGAGTCTACATTCACAGGTTCAAAGTCATTTTTTTTAGCATTCATAGCTTAATTCAAATTGCTTATTCTTTTGAAATCTCATGTTTAATCCTGTTTCATTTTTCTTAATTAGTTTATAGATGTATTAGTTTTATTCTGTTTTATGTTTGAAATCAAGTTAGGTTTCATTTTTAAAATTCTGTCAAAGTAAGTAGAATAAGCTAGTAGAGAAAGTGCTTATTTCCTATTAATAAGCTAGGATTTTTAGAGCTCACTTAGCTTAAGTAGGTTAATCTTAGTGAAAGTAGATAAAAGGAATTAGCTATTTTAGTTTTAAATCAGTTTTCAAGTTTACTTTAGTTTTGACAGTCACTATAAAGTAGTGTTTGGTACAAGCCTATTTTGACTCTTAAAGTCAACAGTAGTTTGTCAAAATGTATTATTCAGTTGAGTTAGGTCATGTTATTGAATTCTTAAAAGTTTTTAGAAGTTAGTATAGAGGATTACAAAGTTTAGGGCTTAGATTCTCCTACTTAGCACCAGGGGAGTTTTTAAGAGTTTAAGAGTTTAGAGTTCTTAGATTTAAGAGCTTCTAAGCATTTTAGTGATCAATTCAGGAGAAAATAGGTTTAGATACAAGTGGTTAATGAGTATATGAGTTTTAGGTTAAGAGCTTAGCCTGCATTTACCATGTTGGTCAATTGCACCAGCAACAACAGTATTAACTGTTGTTGCTACTCAATTTTCTAATTGTCTTTGAGCATTCATAAGTAGATACTAGAATTCATAATTAAGCATATTTCTAGAATTCCATTAGCTTATAACTTTTCATCATTTAGTTTTCAATATTCAGCTTTTAAATTAGCTTATTTTTTCCTACAAAAGTAGTATAGCAATTTGTAGCTTAATTTCTTGTGATTCTCATTTCTAGTTGTAAAAGTTAAAATCCTTTTATCTAGATTAGCTTAATATCCATAGCATAGCTTATTTCTAAAGTTTCAGCTTTTTAGGATAAGAAATAAGCAATTTTAGCTTATTAAGAAAAGCTTATAACAGTTTTAAGAAAAACTAGCACTTTTTCATTTCAATTTTCTTGCTAAATTTGTTAATACTTAGTTAATTTTTGTTTAGATACCTTTAGTGCACATCTTAACCTACATATAGCTTCTTTTGTTTTTAAATTTCATCTAGTAATAAGCTAGAAATAAGCCAAAATCTAAAAAGCTAGTTAAACCCTTAGTTACTGTGACAGATTTCAAAATGCTTATTTTCTAGCTTATCTAGTTGTTAAAAGTAGTAAGTGCCTTTGTTAAAGTTGTAGAGAATAAGCTCTTTTATAAGTTTGTAGTTTTAAGTTTTTGCTGAATCTCACTTTTTAATAAGCCAAAAATAAGCCATAGCGTAGGGTCTGTTTGGTACTTTTTCTATAGTTCAAGGTTAACTGTTTTCACTATAGTGTAAATTCCCAAAAGATTGCCCGCCTACCCTTTACTTTTCTTTATTACACTTTCTACCCTGTCTTTCTAGGAAAAATAATTAGTTTTATAATTTTCATTTTAGTTTAATAAAAATTAGGTTTAAATTTTTAATTGATAAAATTAGAGTTCAATTGGTTTATAAAAATTAGGGCTTTTAGTTCCAATAAATTTCTGCACCTTTTTAGTATTTTAAAATCATTTTTCCTAATTTTTCAAGTTTGATTTGTATTTTCTAGGAATTAAAATAGATTTTAGTGAATTACTTTTTCTTAGAAAAATCATAAAAAATAGAAAAACAGTTGAAAATTTTTAATTCTTTTTGCAATAATTTTCTTTTTAAATCTAGTATTTTTGAAAAATAAAAGTAAAATTTTAGTGTTAATTTTTAGAAAAAGTTTATTTTTGTCAAATCATTAATCTTTAGAAATTCATAAAAAATTCAAAAATAGTTAAAAAATTCTAATTCTTTTTCCTAAATTTTTCATTTTAAATTTGAGATTTTTAGGTATAAAATTTGTTAAAAGTTGTGCCTTAGATTTTTAAAATTTCATTTTTTAGCTCGCATTTTTTGATTTTTTGTGCATTTAAATTTCAAGCTAGTTAATTGTTTTTAATTCGTGCTATTATATTTGTAGTGTAATCAATATCTCAAAATCCGATATCAATCTTAAACAACCATCGAATCCATTTATTTCTTAATTCTCAATTCACGATTTCGTATGACACGACCCGAGTTAGTAACAATAGCTTCCGCGATAAAAAATACAAATTGTGTTTTCTTTATTGAGATTTTTTACCTATATTTCTCTGATTGAGAAGTATTATTTGGATAGAAATTTTCACGGTGATTAATGGGTTATCGCTACTTAGGCAACACGTAATCATAATGTAAAACTTATCCACTTGTGTCCAATTATAAAACAGTGCATGTTTCTCACCCCAAAAACTTATAAAACAAATCATGTAAAACGTGGGGCTATGAACTCACCTTGAGTGAGCGAATATCAAGTGTATCACAGAAAATGCGTCACGGTAATGATCGAGTGCAACCTAATCCAATATAGGTCGTATAAGTACTAATCACATTGGGTAACTACTACCATGTATATTTCTATATAGCTAATCACCATCTAATTGTTTTAGTGAAATCATATTTATAAAGTTAAAACGTTTATAAATATACCTTTGGTAAAAATGACATAACTTTCACGTTTCAAGTCCGTTTCTTGCGTTTCTTATGTCCATGCTTTCGTATTAAGACGAGTTATCAAAATTTGACATTTTCATATTTTTAGTCCTCTGATGAACAGTGATTTTTACTGTTCATACCAGTTATAAACTTATTTTTATAACTTTAATTAACGTAAAACTCGTAAATGTCGTATTTTATTCGTTATAGCTCCGTTTTTAGCGATTCTTTCGAGTACGTCTTTGTTATTAAAAGTTCTATCATATTAATAATGTTTTCAAAATGCTATTTACTGATGTGAATAGTAACTTTTATAAAAATAGTTTTATAAAAGTATTTTTATACATTTAAGTATATAATCTCGCGTAATTCATAACTCTTTCGTTATTGATCCAAAAATTATGATCCGAATTGTTTTAGAATCCTAAAATCATGTGTGATCTGTGAAAAATACTAAACTTTATATATCAGAAGTATTTGATAACTTGTTTTTATAAAATTTACTTTTATAAACCCGGTATTAACGTAAAACGTATATTTGCCGTATCTTTTTCGTTATAAGGCGGTTTTTCGAGTTCTTTACATATTTGGAATCGTCATGAGGTGTACTATATTTATAAAACATAATATGGTTGTCACCATACACGAACCAAAACAGCCCCTTTGAAATCATTAGGTATACTTATTTATATAACTTGTTTTATGTACTTTTCAACCTAGTAAATTACCATAAGTCTTCCACAACTCTTTTTACCCTATGTCATACATATAATGATGCCCATTGTCCATATTTTGTCCACATGAGTCCATGATAACAAGGTTAACAAGTCATTTACAACACTTTTACTTATAACTTATTAAGTAAACTTTGAAAACCCTAATTTGTATATACACTTTTATACTTAAACCAGGAGTGTACAAGACTTATACTTCCATTATAACATCATATTAGCATCCATATAACATAAATAAAAGTCCATGAAACAATGAGCACAAGTAAAAATCCCTTTTACATGTTTAAAAGTATCCTAATGGTGATTTTGCTACATAGAACATATATATGCATAAAATGATAAATGAAATGATTAGGGCTTCTAGATAATCTTAGTATGCAATGTGATGATGGTCAACACAATCTAAACCCTTGTTTAGATTACAAACCCAAGCTTTCACAACCAAGAAAACCCTAATTAACCAAGTGAAACTCTAACTTCCTTTTCTTGCTTCAACACTTGTAAATGCTTAACCAATACTTCAAAACACCTTAGTATGTCTTAGGTATGATGTGTGAATGCTTGTATAGTCTTAGAAAATCAAAGTTATGGATGTATATATGGGGGGTTTGTTTGTCGTGGCTTATTAAAGAGAGAAAGGGAGAGTTGTGTGAAATCTTACTAAGTAAAATGAAGTGTAAGTGTTTCTTTTTCTAGTTGTAAGAGTTATATAAGTCATATGCTAGTCAAAGAAACTTGTAAGAAAGTCTAGAGACATGATGAGGGTTTTTAGGGAGCCATTGGTCAAAAGTATGAGAAGTATGGCTTGATTTAATGTGTAGAGATGTACAAAGACCATGTGGTGAATTTTTGTCATTTCCTTTGATATTATAAGACCAAATCCGGCCAAGCATGTATATTTATAAGATATTTGTGTTATTTTTGGGTATTGGGTCTAAATGTATGTATTTGTTGAAGCGTAGAAAAGTTTTGGTGGTTTTGGGTATGCCTAAACGTATTTATCTCGAAACGTAAACACTTTACCCAACCAATAAAAATAAAATGAACAAAGTTAATAATTATCTTCAAAATAATTACTTAACACTTGCTTGATGTAAACATTTAATTGTTTGATGCCCGTTTACATTGAATGTTTATTTTTAGCTTACGCGATTTAACTTAACGATTATGATTTAAAGCAAACGCACACAATACTAAAAATACATAGTGAATTTATTGACGTCATAAATGACCCTAAAACACGGGGTGTTATAATATTTGCGTTTTAGATTTATTTTATATATATTGTTGCTTATATATATTGCAATAAATTGTCTACCATGGTTTACATGCTTGTAACCTATGGTTATTAAGCTTAATATATATATGTATGCATGCGTCTGGTTTTGTATGCATGAGAATCTTACGTGAATTATTTGATTAACTACAAAATTAGGAAAGACTTTTGTTAAACAAATGCTTTAATTGCGTACATGATTTTTGTTTAGTATGATTAAATTTGGTAAATACGTTTTGCATGTTTTATATAGTGGCGTTTTTATTATATAATTATGCAAAAACGATTTTTAAAATTAATATGGACTAAAAGTACATGATTAAACTGCTTATTGTATCATATATCGATATGTACACTTTTCTAAATCATGGACTATATACGTAAATTTGTAATTTCTTGCAAACATTTTATAACGCAGGGGTTTTGTGGTTTTCACAAGGGAACCCGCGACAGAACAACGCAAAAATACATAAATTTTACATAAACGGTTTTAAACAATCTTTTAAGTATGTCGTAGTTGTTAATAGGGATTGATTATTTCCCGTAGGGAATTAACCTTATCCGTAGTAAGATCACTTATACTTGAAAATGTTGTAAACTTGGCAACCCTAATTTTATAAATGGCATGTGATTTATAAAATGTAGGGATTTCTATTTATAGAAAAGTTTTAAAACGAAATTGGAAAGGTTTTAAAAATAACCAGTGTTATATGGTTGTATGCATGCTTCCTCATACATAATTTTGGTAACATTGTTTTTAACAAATTCTACCCTAAAATTAAGTCATTTTACCATCCAAGTATGAAATCACTTGAGTTGTATTTTTACTCTAAAACAGTTTTAGGTAAATTTGCAAACAATGTAATATAACAATCGTATGGTTAGACCTCAAACTGTAAAATTACTGATAGAACCTATATAACGTGATAGGTTCTAGATCGTTTATAGCTTTAGATTGTTTAGATCTTTATATCTAGGATAATAATAACAATAAACATAAAGAATATGCATAGTGGAAGTAGAATAAGAAAATTGATATCATAACAACGTTTTCATCATTATCTTCACTATAACAATTACTCAAAGCCCTAATTCTACATGATCAATTGTAGAACGGTTACCTAATCTAACAGGATCAATGAAACATTAACCTTGGAGCTAAACACTAGGCGTTTTTACAAGAACCATACGCCTAGAAGATACACACGCTTTCCTGGTGTTTACATCTTGACACACCTAAATCTACACGCCTATGTCTTTACAAAGGATAAGAACAAATAATATCTTCCTAACTTTTAATATTATCTTCTATATCTTATATTTAAATGAGGAGATCTTCCAGAATCTTCATCTTTTGTAGAATTCCATCTACACGACTTAGACCCTTATGTTTCATTCTTTTATTCTTTTTGTCTCATCAAATCTAGGATTCTCAACAATCTTCCCCTATTTGATGATGACAAAACAAATAAATAATCTTGTGCGAACTTCATCATAAAGCCTTAATAAATCAAAGCTTTCCCTAAAGTTGAGATCATGGATCTCCCTGAATGAAACAAAACTCCCCTTAATTCAGATTTCCTTTGTAACCTGCTCATATCACCACACATAATAAGCTGCAAATCATATCTCTGTAATCTTCTTCCCCTTTTTGTCATAATCCAATAGGAGTCTTGTGGAGATAAGCAACTTGAATCTTTACAACTACAAATCATATACTACACTACTAATCCAGCCTTCTAATGTTTCAAATTACCCTCCATGACGCATAATAAGATAAATGAACTTAAGACAGTAGAAACTTAAACTAGCAGTAGTAATAAACAACTAGCAGTAGTAATGAAACCTTTCACCTTAAGTGGTGCATGAACATACCCTGATGGTTAAACATCTTTGACAATAAGCTTCCCTTGAAACCCATATGTTAACCATCTCTTAAATCTTAAATTATGTAGGCTTTTTGTAATGATTACTGATGGAGAAAACTAAGTATAACAAACTTGATGTAGAAGTAGAATAACCTAAACTTGTGTCTTATGTCTTGTACTATCCACGTGACTCCAAACTCATAACAAAACCAAAGTATAAGTAGATCGCAACCTCTTGACAAAATCCTCATCTTCTATGAGACACATAACCAAACTGATAGCAAATGTGCGCATTGAGCACCATAAATTTGTAAATCATACACCTTTGCTAGATTTAACAAGTCTTCGTCACAACATTGTAAGCATAAGTTATCTTTAAACGTTGTAAGCCATTTAAGATATGATAAAACACGTACCCAAGTAATTCCACTTCATCGTCAAATAAGTGATAAACAATCATCTCCATAATCAATTATTTCAAATAATCTAAAAATGAGCCTTTTTCTATCTAAACCAATTTGAGATCCAAAACTGTGTGTAATCTGATATTTGCTAAGCCTAGCAGTACTATCGTTTAATCCCAAACAGTATTAACCTTTTCAAATTGCTTTGAGCAACATTAAGTCATTTAAGCCCAATAGTAGTAGTAACTACATTTTATTGCTAGCAGTATTAACATAGATATCATGAAACAAACTAGCAGTATTAAACCCATACGACCACTACTAGCAGTACTAACCCAAAAATGTGCAACACTAATATTTCATGAATGTCAATAGTAGTAACTTTCAATTGTACCTTAGCAACATTAAAACTATAAGAGCAACACTAATTGGACTTTCAATATCACCGATACCATCACCACAACCTCCAACTCTAACGAACGCTTACCAGCACATGTATATAAACCCTAATACTTGGGTTTTAAATCTCGCGTATGACCAGATCCTTACCAGCATCCATAACGAACAACCTTTGAAAACTTCTTCTCACTCACAATATTAACGACACCATTGGCAACACTAATCTCGGCAGTAGTAAACCTTGGCAGTATTAACCAGCACTCGATCCTTAGCAGTAGAAACATACCATAGGCAAGACTAAGTATATAAGCTAGCAACACAAATCCTTCATGGCAGCATAAGCATACAACTGGCAGCACTAATATAAATATGGTAGCATTAATTTTAAACTTGGGACTTAGTACTGTTCATCGAGACTGTTTTAAAAACCCTATTCCATTGCGATAAAGAAACCATATACTAAGAAAGAACCATATACCAATGAACCAGTAGAAAATCACACCATCGAGCACCAAACCAAACAGCAGCATTAATTTATACAAACAAGTTTCAATACAAACCGGAACCTGTTTACTTGTTCATCACTTGCTGCATTAAGATGTCTACAATATCTGAATGCCAAACCCTTCTGTTTCTTCAAATAAACGAACATCAGGCCAATAAAAATACATCAACGTCCAATATACAGGAAGTTATTTTAGGATCAAAATATAATTCCTAAAAATTAGAGATTTTACATTAAAGCATACCCCATTCCAAATCCACACCGAATAATAAAACCAAACCCTCAAGTTAGTTTTATTCTGACTTTACAATACAATAGATCAGGCACACCGCAATATGCTCGTTACCAATACCAGAGGTATTATTCAATACCTGTATCATAAACTTCCTACACTTATGTGATAACTTCCATAAATTAGCATTCCATGATGATCTCCAATGAACAGCGGATCTTCTTATATTAGAAGCATCATTAACAATATCAAAACAAGAAGATCATATAGATAACAACACCAAGAATCAATTCACGAACCAAGAATATCCAGACCTAAGAATCTGGTTTATAAAAACATACCCAGAACGTGAAACCCTAATCATTAGAACTGAAAATCACTCTTTTTGCTATACCGAATTAGGGTTTGCTGTTAAACCCTAACTTTACCAAAAATCAATCAATTACCGAAAATCAGAAAACCTTTGATTTACTGAATTTGCCCAAAACTCAAGTTTCTCTTATGAACAATTGAAAAACCTTGTAGAATCCTAGATCACGAGCCACATGGCTCTGATACCACCTGATAGAACCTATATAACGTGATAGGTTCTAGATCATTTATTGCTCAGATTGTTTAGATCTTTATATCTAGGATAATAATAACAATGAACATAAAGAATATGCATAGTGGAAATAGCATAAGAACATTGATATCATAACAAGGTTTTCATCATTAACTTCACTATAACAATTACTCAAAGCCCCAATTCTACATGATCAATTGTAGAATGGTTACCTTATCTAACAGGATCAATGAAACATTAACCTTGGGGCTAAACACTAGGCGTTTTTAAAAGAACCATATGCCTAGAACACATATACGCTTTCCTGGTGTTTACATCTTGAAACACCTAAATCTACACGCCTATGTCTCTTTATATAACAGAGACATCAAACTTTTACAAAGGATAAAAACAAATAATATCTTCTTAACTTTTAATATTATCTTCTATATCTTCTATTTAAATAAGAAGATCTTCCAGAATCTTCATCTTTTGTAGAAATCCATCTACACGACTTAGACCCTTCTGTTTCATTCTTTTATTCATTTTGTCTCATCAAATCTAGGATTCCCAACAATTAATGATTTTGTATTGGACGACTTATATCGAGTACGGTTGCTCAGAACTTCGACCCGAGGCATACAATGGGTGATGTGTGCTAAAACACACATCCTTTTTACCATGTAAAACACTATTAACCGGACTAAAAATACTAAAATATGTTTAATTATATTGCTATTATGTTTGTTTGGTATTTTTAAGTCTTGCAGGTAAAACAGATTGAAAACAAAGCAAAAACGGATATTTACGTGTTTGTTTCGATCAAGTGTGCTTAATATTCAAGATCAAGACAAAGTCGTGAAAATCCTTGATCATGCCATTGGAAAGAGTGCGAGAAAACGAATCCAACGATGCCCTTGGATCTTATTGGGCCATCCCGTAACCTATTTAAATGGGTCGAGCCAGCCCATGTTAATTACCAAGCCCAAAACAAATTATGTTATATTGATGGAGTGTGACGTCAGGTGACGTCATCATCATGTGCATCAAAATTAAATACACCACCTCACGTGACCAAGCACTATGAAAGGGAAGGGCGAGTAATCTTTTAACACATGGCAAGGAATTTTGTTATACAAATTTGTTTCAACAACATAACCAAAGGATGAAAGAATTACATACAAAGGATGCACATGAGAAATCCACGTGTCTTTCTAGTATTGGCTCTGCCACATTTTTTTGTACGAGGTGGAAATACCGAGCCCAATGATTGGCTAATTATCAAATAATGATTGGATGAAATTTATGTTTTCACCCCTTGCTTGGCTATAAAAGCCCACCCGCTCCCCTTTAGTTTTGGGTAATTAGGAATTTTTGTTTTAAGTTTTAGCTCTTTACTTTTAGCTTATATTAGTTTTCTAGATTAGCTTATTTTTTGATTTCTGGCTTATTGTAACTCGTTTAAATCTTCAACTTATTGAGATATTGAATCAAGAATGATTTGAGCTTAATTGAAATCATGGTTTACTCATTATTTTATGCTTATTCATTCTTTTTCTTTTCGTATGTTTGCTTAATCAAATAAGCTAATCTGTTGAGCTTATTTCCTTAGCTTATTAATCTCAAAAGTCCTTAAAAGCTTAAAAATCGACTCCTATAAGCTCTCTAAAGCTTATTTGAATCATTCTTATAAGATTTTATGGACTTTTTGATATAATAAGCTCAAATAAGCTCGGAACTAGCTTATTTTCTTGCTTTTATTGTTTTAGAGTTCTTAGAAGCTCATCTTATCTGATTTAATAAGCTCCTAAATAACTTATTTGAATTCAGTTGAGCTTATATTGTTTAGATGTGTTTCGTTTGCTTATTTACTTATTTGAGTAGTTATTTGAATCGTTTAAGTGCTTATTTCAAATTCTAGAATCTGATTTCATTGCTTATGAGTGCTTATTTTGTTTTTGTATTGGCTTATAAAGTGGATTTAGTTTAAATCTCATTTTAGCTTATAGTCATGTTAGCTTATTGTCTTGGTTTTAAGTTTTACTTGTTCTAGGGCTTATTTCATTATTAGAAGAGCTTATCTCGTTTGTTTAATACTCCTGGCTTTTTTTGATTGCTTATTTGTAGTGCTTAAATAGTTATTTGTCTCGTTTAAGAAAATCTAGAGCTTATTTGATTATAATTGTTTAGTTTTCGTTAGGATTAATGTTCTTAATTGCTTATTTGCTTATCTCATATTGATTATTCAACTTTAGGATCAGACTTTAGTAGCTTATTTATGTTTGGATTATTCTGAAAAGTTAAGGCTTATTTGGCTTGTTAAAACTGATTTATTAATTCGATTACTAGACCTACATTTAGCCTTTAGAAATGTCAAACTGGGCCTTGTTAGGTTGATTGGGCATGTGTTTAGTTATAGACTCTTGGGCCTCGTTTTAGTTTAGAATTGAATCTGGGCTCGTGTTTGATATTTTTAGGCTTGCGTTTAATTCAGTGGGCCTGCGAATAAATGATATAATCTATTTATTGTATAACAGTTTGTTTGTTTATTTTGTGCTTTTGGTCCCGGTTAACTCATGAGGCGTGGAGCTTATGGGTTTAATAAGCTAGATAGAATTTGATTATTTTCTTTAGCTTATTAAATCCGGTGGTTATCATTTATTTGCGGCTCTTTAATTCAGTTTCTTTTTCTATCCTTTTTTAATTTATTAGTGTAGCTTAGAATAAAATGTTTAGCTTTGCTTATTTGATCATCATGTGTAGTGAGTAGTTTTTTTTGTGATTGTTAAGTGATATTATGAATTGGGAATTAAGTGTGTATTTCAAAAAGGTTTAGTTGAATAATAATCCTCGATTATTTAGATTTGTAGTTTGAATGTTTTAAAGGGCAAAATCCGGAAAAATAGTCAAACTACACATCTAGTAATTAATATCTTTTTAAGAGATTTTTGTCAAAATAAGCCAACGTTGTAAGATAATTATCTTTTCTAAGGAAATTAATTCGTTAATGAACCTTAATTCACATTTAATGAACTTTTCACGTCACTTAGCAAACATTTTCGTCTTATAAATCTTTTAGTTCATTTTAACTTAATTCTCGTAGTTTAATTGTTTAGTTTAATTCTAGTATTAATATTAGTATAATTTTTAGTATTAAATATAGTTTTCTAAAAAGTAGTTTCATTTCTAAAACCAAAAAATCTTAAAAGATAATCAAGCATTTTTCTTCAAAACATTAACATGGATTTCAATTCATCTCTCGTCGTGGAAACGACACTCGGAAGATAGACTATTACTTTTCCTAAAGTAATTTTCTTATCTAACGGGATATACTATATATTATTACGATACGCGTTTGACGTTTATCAAAATGGCGCCGCTGCCGAGGAGAGGTGTACGATCTACACGTGGTGTTTGAAGTTAGTGCCTTGAAGATCCTTTCTTCGAAAAGTTTATTTTCGTACTTATTAAAAATATAAAAATCCAAAAACATTTTTCTTCTTATTTTATTTTTATTTTTCCTTTTCTTTTTATAAATATTAAGAAATACCAAAAATATTTTTATTTTTAATTATTATCTTTATAAAAATCTAAAAATATTCTCCTTTATCCTCTTATTTCTTTTCTTTTTTTCCTCTTTATCGTTTAATTCTTTATCAACATGTCTTGGTTTTTGAGGTGCTTGTGGTGTGGAGGTCCGTTTTAACGGTGGACATTGTCGGCGTTGTACCAATGTGAGTTTCAGAGACGAGTTTGTCCGTAACCCTGATCCCATTTCTTATGATGAAACACTCGATTTTTCGTACCCACCTCCACATCCCCAGACATACTCATGTGAGTTATGTGGGAATGATTCTCACTATGGTTATGATTGTCCACCACGGGTACCGCTTGTCTATGAGCAGGAACCGTGCTACAATCAAAACTTTGGTGATAATTATTATCCACAAAATTCACCAAGTTTTCCACAACAATATCTTTGTTGTGAAAACTGTGGGGTCCTCATACGAATTTGTAGTGTCAACCGAGGAATCAAAACTTCTATGAGCCTAATCTTTGCTATAATTCTAACTCTTCTGGTTTTGACCAACCCCCGCAGTATTCCATCAATCATCAACCTTAGAGTATTCAATAAGACCTTAATCAGCAGAGCATGAATGATGAATGTATAAAATCACATAATGATATGATTAAGTCAAGGAATGAACTTTTTAAAACTATACAATCCTCGTTTGGAATGTTACGAGAGCAGGCGGCTAATCTTAGTACTCATACTCCTGAACCTTCACAACATTTCAATTCTAGTTGCTATGATGACGATGATGACGAGGAGAGTACTATTCATTTGAATGAAATTATTTCTCAAATTCCTCCGTCTATTACAATCACACCCGTCTTACCAACTATGGAGCCCGAGGACTCTCTCATCATGGGGGATGAGGATCTGCACACTATTCCTGAAAAGGAATCAGACAAATTCATTAAGTCTAATGTTGAGGACCTTGTTCCAATCATAAGGGAGTCTGAGGATACGTCCGACAGTGACAAAGAGTGTGATTTACCTTTTTGTGATAATTTCGTGACTTTCTCTAATCCTCTCTTCAATGCTAATGTGATTTTACCTCTAGTAATGACGAGTCACTTCCTGAGGAGGATGTTCTGGAGGAAAATTCTAAGACTTATTCGAACCCTCTTTTTGAATTTGATGAAAAGTACATCTCTAGTGACGTAAATCCTCTTTTTAATGAGATGTTAGAGACATCAAGAACAAGGACTCTTATGTTTCTAACCTTGATGAGCAGGCTTTACTAGTCACACCTCTTTCCGATGCTAATGAGGATAAGTGTTTCGACTCAGGAGGCGATATTGATGAGATCGATGCTTTTCTAGACATTGATGTTTCTACAGATATTGAGGACGGTTATCATGATTCGAAGAGAGATATAATCTATCTTGAGAATTTACTTATTAATGACACTATCCCTAATCTCTCTCCTGAGGTATTTTTAGATCATGACCCAAGAAGCTTAAAGAATGAACCTGATAATGATGATTTGAAGAGTATGATCAAAGTTTTCGACCCCGGGATTCATGAGAAAATTATTTCTTCGACATATGTGAGGTTACCCTTTGAGGATCACCATTATTTTTCTCTCACATTTGTTATCAGAATCTTTCTTCCTTATCTCACTTATTCTAGGGATTCTTCTCTTCTTCTCTCCTCCGGGAGTGAAGATACTATCTTTGACCCTAGCATCTCCGTTTTTATTTTCTATTCCCTAGAGCCGGTGGTATCTCATCAGAGTGGAACTTTCATGTGCTTCAATGTTTATCTAAACATCTTGAATAAAAGTCCGATGGAGATTTACTCTTCCACATGTTTCATCCCTAATATCACGATGATATGGGGAGAGTCAAGCTATAGACTCGCATAAAAACTAGCGCTTCTCGGGAGGTAACCCGTGTATTTTCTTCTTTCAATCTTCTTAATAAATGAGTAGGTGATTTTATAGCCCAAGTGTGGGGGCGTGCTTCTTTCTTTGGTGTGTGGTATTGTTTTTACAGGATTCCTTAAGATCGTGAAGACTTGTGCTTGTTTTCAATCCTCCAATCATCCGGTCTTCAATCTTCTGCTTATTTTAGAATCCTCAATCCTGATCTTATATATATATATATATTTGTTTCCCCTTTCACACTTAGAATTTTTTTGCATTTGCCTTTTTCGTTCGTAAGCGTGGGGGTAAAACCCGATATTTTTGAACATTGAGGCCAATGTTCTATTCTAAGTGTGGGGGATTTCTATCAAAATTTAATCATAGATGTTGTCTGTCTGTGTCCCTTGCAACCCCGTTTTGACCTTAGTTTTTGCTTAATTTTATGCCTAAAAAAATAAAAAAAATGATGGAAATATAAAAATATAGAAATGTATGTAATAAGTAGGCCCATAGAACTAGGTAGCTTTTGACTTGACCGAGTTAGGCACTCTAGCTTTCCCCTTAGCTTTCGAGACTAAACGTTTGCTTAACTTTAAAATTTTGCAAAGAATGCAAAATGATAGAGTTGAATATTAGTTAGATGCTAAGCGTGGAGTAGTTGGATCTTTTTAGAGCTCATAGAGGTTAATTATGGCTTTTTGCTCCCACCAGCGTAATAAACGTTATATAATTGTTAAATAAATATAGTTACTTTGTTTTTTGCGATTCTTAGTTTAGATCCCTTCGTAGAGAGTCCTTCTGGTGAAATTAAGGTACACATCGAGGTTTTGTTAGTGTTGTGGGGAAATAGGCTACAGATTCCTGACGGCTCGCTACCGTTGTCTAGGTAGTTAAAAGGCCACAAGACTTGAAATTTGGCTATAATAATAATAATAATAATAATAATAATAATGTAATAAACTGAAGCCGAAATAAAACCAATGGACCATGGTCGGCTCGCATACCGATGTGGCAGTTGTTTAAAGGGTGGATGTAATAATAATAATAATAAATCCGAGACTGATAAAAGTTTACTGGACCATGGTCGGCTCGCATACCGATGTGGAAGTTTTCAAAAAGGTCGAGGATCTACTAGTCGAAATAAGACTCCTGGACCATGGTCGGCTCGCATACCGATGTGACAGTTGTTTAAAGGACCGAGGATAATAATGTTGCGATAATAATAATAATAATAAAGCCAAATGTCGACTCTGGGTTATCTAAATAAAGCCTCCATCTCTGGACTCGTAGTTGAGTTGTTTCGGATGAAATAAAAAGGATAACCCCTAAATCATGCGAAATTAGAACCTTAATGTGGACCTTATTCTCACCATATCATCTCTTTAGGAAAGGATTTCAGACTAATTATTATCTAAACCGGGTTTACTTTATATTAATAAGGACATAATTTATTTGTCTCCAATAAAAATAAAAAAATCTGTAGAGGAATTAGGAATAAGGGAGCGAAAAGTAGTTGCGTTCACACAATTAGCATTTACGAGTTGTGTTAGCATCTAATCTTATATTTAGTTGTGATTTCATTTTAAGCTTAGTTTGGAGATTGTGAAAAGTCGAGGATGAAGAACTCCTGTTCTTAAAGCCTTGTTAAATAAATTTTATTAATTTTTTTTATCTTAGTTGTTATCTATTATTGAGTAAGTGGTTAAAACGGGGGTGCTTGCAAATTAAATGATTTTTGAACCTTCTTAATAGACCTTTTCTATTCTTGTTTGATTGTGAGGGAAAGGGGGATACAATTATTTATTTTCGGGTTTGTTTTATAAACATTACGTGTGGGACCAGCAATGACTTAGTGTGGGGGAATTTGATGTGTGCTAAAATACACATCCTTTTTACCCTCTAAAACACTATTAATCGAACTAAAAATACTAAAATATGTTTAATTATATTGCGAATATGTTTGTTTGTTATTTTTATGTCTTGCACGTAAAACGGATTGAAAATAAAGCAAAAACGAGTATTTATGGGTTCGTTTCGATCAAGTGTGCTTAGTATTCAAGATCAAGACAAAGTCGTAAAAAGTCTTCGAGCATGCCATTGGAAAGAGCGCGAGAAAACGAATCCAACGGCGCCCTCAGATCTTATTAGGACAGCCCGTAACCTATTTAAATGGTCCGGGCCAGCCCATGTTAATTACCAAGCCCAAAACAAATTATGTTATATTAATGGAGTGTGACGCCAGGTGACGTCATCGTCATGTGCATCAAAATTAAATACATCACCTCACGTGACCAAGAACTATGAAAGGGAAAGGTGAGTAATCTTTTGACACATGGCAAGGAATTTCGTTATACAAATTCGTTTCAACAACAGATCCAAAGGACGAAAGAATTACGTACAAAGGAAGCACATGAGAAATCCACGTGTCCTTCTAGTATTGGCTCTGCTACGTTTTTTTGTATGAGGTGGCAATACCGAGCCCAATGATTGGCTAATGATGAAATAATGATTGGATGAAATTATCGTTTTCACCCCCAGCTTGGCTATAAAAGCCCACTCGCTCCCATCCAGTTTTGGGTAATTAGGAATTTTAGCTTATTTTGGTTTTCTAGATTAGCTTATTTTTCAATTTCTGGCTTATTGTAACTCGTTTAAATCTTCAGCTTATTGAGATATTGTATCAAGGATGATTTAAGCTTAATTGAAATCATGGTTTGCTTATTATTTTATGCTTATTCGTTCTTTTTCTTTTTGTATATTTGCTTAATCAAATAAGCTAATCTGTTGAGCTTATTTCCTTAGCTAATATGGATAATTATCGTGCATATATGCTTGTTTGGTATTTTTATGTCTTGCAGGTAAAAATGATTGAAAACGGAGCAAAAACGGGTATTTACGGGTTTGTTTCGATCAAGAGTGCTCAAATATCAAGATCAAGACAAAGTCGTGAAAAGTCCCCGAGCATTCCATTGGAAAGAGCGCGAGAAAATGAGTCCAACGGTGCCCTCAGATTTTATTGGGCCAGCCCGTAACCCACTTAATGGGCCAGGCCAACCTATATTATTACTAAGCCCATTAAAGCTCTAAAGCCCATTACACAAAATGAAGAATAAATGGAAGTTGGTGACGTCAGGTCACGTGTGATCTAATTAAATCAAAAAGCTGTCACGTGACCAAGCACTCATACATGGGAGAGCGAATAGAGGTTTAACACGTGGCGGATCAAAAGTTGTATATCTCAAATTCATTTTCAAATTGCAAAAGGGAATGATCTACAGTCAAAAATGTTGCGTACGATGTAAGCCTCCAAAAAGTCTACGTGTCACTTTCTCATCGGTTGATCAAACCCTCAATCCGTGTGCATGCATATGATTGGCTAATAATTCCCTAATGTGGATGGAATTTTACTTTCACCACCTTTTCTTAAGCTATAAAATCCCACCCGCTTCCCTCTAATTTGATTCATTAGGAAATTTAGTTTTTAGTTTAGCTTTTTAGTTTTTAGCTTATTTTTGTTTAGTGATAGCCTATTTTGTTTTTCTGGCTTATTGTATCAAAATTAATTGGCAAGCTTATTGAGATTTTGTAATAAAAATGGTTTGAAGCTTATTGTAATTCATGGTTTGCTTATTGTGTAAGCTTATTTGTTCTTTCTCCTTTTTACATTTGAGCTTATTAAATAAACTGAGTTCTTATGCTTATTCCCTTAGCTTATTATTCTCAAAGCTCTTTAAAAGCTTAAAGATCGACTCCTAAAAGCTCTCTAAAGCTTATTCGATTCAATCTTATTTGTTTTAAAGGACATTCGAATAATAAGCTCTAATAAGCTCGGATCTAGCTTATTTTTGTGGCATTATATGTATAAGTGTTAATAGAAGCTTAACTTATCTTAGATTAAATAAGCATACTATATAGTTATTATTTCGCTTTCACTGAGCTTATGTGTTTAGATAAATTATCGTGAGCTTATTTATTATTTGAGATTGAATTTATATTTTAAGACTTAAGCTTATTCAAAGTTCTAGATGATTCGTATTTCGATAATAGCTAATTTAGTGCCTTATTTCGTTTTTGTATTGGCTTATTAAGTAGATTTAGTTTGAATCTTGTTTTAGCTTGTATTCGTTTTAGCTTATTATTTAGGTTTCGAGTTCTAGTGCTTATTTCAGTTTAGGTGGAGCTTATTTCGTTTGTTTAGTGCATTTGGCTTATTCTGTATTGCTTATTTAAGGTTCTTATTTGTTGCGTATGATTGAGCTTTTGCAAAAAGCGTTTTTGCATATTTGATTTTAAGATTGTGAATTCTAGAGCTTATTCGTTTATGTTGTTTTAACTGTAGCTTTTAAGTGTTTATCTCATCTAAGTGGCTTATCAGTTTTTCTTATTTAGATTGCTTGAGCTTATTTGTTGTATCTCAAAATCCATTCACCGGTTCTATTCTCCATTTGCTAATGGACCTCGTTAAAATCAAACTAGGCTTTCGTTTGGTTATTTGATTCCATTTCGAATTGGGCCTGTGTCACTTGGGCTGTGTTGGTTTATAAATGTTAATTTGGGTTTGCATATAATAGTTTTGGGCTACGTAAGGATTGTTGTTTGTATTAATTTGACCAAGTGTTTATGCTTACAAAAGTGTTTTTTCTTGTTTATAATTGTTTCTTCTTGTTAACATTAAATATGATTTTGTTGCTTTTGGTTACTGTCAACTCATGATTGTGAAGCTTACAGGGTTTTAATAAGCTATATAAAGAATTTGATTATTTTCTTTAGCTTATTAAATCGGGTGGTTATCGTTTATTTGCGGCTCTTTAATTCGGTTTCTTTTTCTATCCTTTTTTAATTTATTAGTGTAGCTTAGAATAAAATGTTTAGCTTTGCTTATTTGATCATCATGTGTAGTGAGTAGTTTTATTTGTGATTGTTAAGTGATATTATGAATTGGGAATTAAGTGTGTATTTCAAAAAGGTTTAGTTGATTAATAATCCTCGATTATTTAGATTTGTAGTTTGAATGTTTTAAGGGGAAAATTTCGGAAAAATAGTCAAACTACACATCTAGTAATTAATATCTTTTTAAGAGATTTTTGTCAAAATAAGCCAACGTTGTGAGATAATTATCTTTTCTAAGGAAATTCGTTAATGAACCTTAATTCACACTTAATGAACTTTTCACTTCGCTAAGCAAGCATTTTCGTCTTATAAATCTTTTAGTTCATTTTAGCTTAATTCTCGTACTTTAATTGTTTAGTATAATTCTAGTATTAATATTAGTATAATTTTTAGTATTAAATATAGTTTTCTAAAAAGTAGTTTAATTTCTAAAACCAAAAAATCTTAAAAGATAATCAAGCATTTTTCTTCAAAACATTAACATGGATTTCAATTCATCTCTCGCCGTGGAAACGACACTCAAAAGATAGACTATTACTTTTCCTAAAGTAATTTTCTTATCTAACGGGATATACTATATATTATTACGACACGCGTTTGATGTTTATCAATGGGATTAAACATGCGACTTGACATTGTAATGCCTTGTGCCCCATAAAGTCTAAGAGTTGCACATGTTAGCAATTATCACACGCTAATTTCCTTTTGAGTTTATCAATTCTAGTAGATCAACTGAATTAATGGTAAAACATCAAGTTGGATCTTACACTCTTGATAAAATTAATTGTTTAATTTTATAAACATGGGTAGTTTATTTTATAAGAGATTATTATCGAAAATACTAATATTTTATGAACTTTTGATTGTTTGTAGATGGCTGTTGCTGCCCAAAACACAAACAATACGGCTATCAGGTCAATTCTTTTGGCGAAGAAACTTACTGGTTCAAATTTCACAAACTGGTATCGCAATCTAAGGATTGTTCTCAGGTATGAGAAAAAGATAAATTTTTGAAACAGTCTAGTGGACATGTCGCACCCTGACTATGGCGGAAACACGAGGTGTGACGGAGGATTGATCGTCATAACACAAAGCATCAATATAGAGAAAACTAATATGCATTAAAATAAGTGTTACACCATCCTCCAACAACAAGTATGGAACTTGTGTCAAAACAGGTTGAACCACATCACATAGTCTGAAATTTATTACAATTAACGCCTCACACCCGGAGGGATACAAGTCTAACGGAAATCAAATAGTCAAAACTAAAACATAGTCTCAATGCAACTCTCAATGATACGATCCAAAATGGATGCCCTTAGGTCCGCTAAAGTCTCTAATCATGGCTTCATTGATTATTCATATTACCTGAAAATGATACTCGAAAGGGTCAACATTACGTTGGTGAGCTCGTAGGTTTAGGAGTAAACCTAGTTGCTGTGCTAGAAAGTAAGAGTGAACAATTGTGCAATATAAAAGCATAATGCATATAATAGTATTTAAACCATTAACACATCAACAAATCATACCAGGGTATCCCAACCCAAATCATCCAAACAATAGAATCCTCGTGCGCTAATAGTCCTCCGGACATATCGCCTTCCAGCTGGAGCTACACAGTCGGCTAAATAGTGTGGTGCAGAAATTCCCATTGGAACTTCTCATAAATAGATCTCATAGTATTCGCATAGCATTCACATGGTGTTCACATGGCATTTATATAGTGTTCACATATCCTTCATACACGTAAACGTAGGCACATAACATTGTCCAAAAAGAAATAAAAAGTTTTTGCACAGTATTGAAAGTAGTTGAAATAAATTTTGAGTATCATTTTCTCCTAACGGAAAAAAAGTTTAAAAATGGGGCTACGAGAACTCACCTTTAAACAAAGTGATAAGTAGCTAATTGTATGCAACGGCTTCCAGACATGACCTAATCCAGTTAATGTCCGATTTTAGATTTACATTTCTTAAATGTATGTTTAAAATTAATGCATAGTAGTCAAAATGTGCGTTGTACGATCACTTTTAATGTTATTAGTTGCGTGATGGTTGGTGACATAGACCCGATGAATATATATAAAAGTATGTATGCTAGATAATATACACTTATAGTGTTTCAGAAATTAGACGAGAAAATATCTAGACTTAGATAATAGTTATTAATAAATATGTTCCAGTAATCTATCCGGTAGTCTTTAGTTACTTAGTTTAATTGTATAATTTGTGAAAAGTGACACGTTTTAGTTACATTAAATCATTAATAGAAGTTTTATAATTTATAAAATTATAAAATACATTTTCGTCTTTTAGTCAGTTTATTAAAATAATAATATTTTATTATTTCGACATTTTGTCAGATTTATAAGAAATTGTGTTTTTAGTAAAATATTCTTAGTATAATATTTTTATGAAGAAAATCATGTTTTTTTAAAAAGTAAAATATTCTGCGTATAAATATTGTTAATGAAAATCTCGGCATGACCCCGTGTCTGTGTTGTAAAGAAAAGTACGTTTTTCCAAAAGGTTATTAAACCTCATTTATATCAAACACTTGTCCCTTAATTAAATCAAGTTCCTTCCGGACAAAACGAGAGCAGAAAAACGGAACCACAATCCGAAACAGTATCGTTTTATTTATCAAGAAAGTACAATATTGACTTCGCTTATCGAATGACTATTTTAATGACTGATTTTGACTATATAATATAACTATCCTATATAATATATTTTTATATATATATATAAATATATATATATAATATATAAATATAGACTATATATATATATATGTAATAATATATATATATATGTAATATAATACGAATATATATATATTATCATATATATATATATAAATATATATAAAATATTTATATATATAATCGTATATTAGTCCCGTATCAACAAACACTGTCAACTCATGAAATAAACCCACCGACACAAACTCCTACACCTCCGACTCCACACTCACACCAAACACAAATCCACAAAAACACCCGCACACACACCAAACACCAAACCCGACACCCACACTCACCCACCTACACTACACCACACACACAACACCATACACACACAACACACACCCCCCACACACACTCACCCTACCCCCACCACAGCACACAACACCACCACACACCACCTATACAGCCACACAGACACCGATTACACCCCCACATACACCAGCACCACTACACCTACACCCACACAACACACACCCACATAACACATACACATCCACACAACCACACACAACACACGTTACTACCACACATACACTACACCCATACCGCATAACACAACACAGACATACACACCCACTCCCCGCACCCACAACACCCACCCCACACACCAACCACCTACCTTACCACGCCCCCACCAAGCCCCCCCCTAAACCCGCTATAAAATACTCATCACCCCCACCCAGAATTAAAAAAAAAGAAACTCAACAAACGTTGCCTTTGGCAGGCCCAAAAGAGCGACCAACCACAGCCTATGCCTAGCTGACCGCCCAGTCAACACTGTTCGAAGAGTCTGCACCAGCAGGACCTAAATTATAAGACATTACAACGTCATTCCAACGCTAGGAAAAAGAAAGAAGGCAATGTCAATCGCTCCTATCTCTTGAAGAGAAAGAGCCTACTTATACACAAGATAACACTCAGCCCCCGGCACACGGTGACGCCTAGGCCTATGTTAGTGCCAAATTGAACTTAGTGTGATCTTACTTGAATTCTCCTCAAACAAGGATTATGCTCAGATCAAATCAAAACTATAACATGCATCAGCAGGGTGAAGAATGATAGCTGTATTGCATACTAATGTTTGAAAACTCCATGAAAAGGGGTAATTCCAAAAAGAATGTGAAACTCCTGTTGTGTTAGCTATATGGGAAGGTAAGATCAAGAAGGACAAGAAAAAACCATAAGGGGCAAAGGGTAATGACAGGGGAAAGAATAAGCTTGCTTATTCTCCCAAGCCCAAGTTCCCACCGCCGCTTAAGAGAGATAATCTGGAAAAAGACTTAATCTTCCACCAATGCAAGGAGGTGGGTCATTAAGGGAGAAATTGTCCATCCTACCAATTTGAGTTTAAGAAGAGAAAGAATGCTAGTGTGGCTAGTACTTCAGGTATCTTCACTATAAAACTCTATGCTTTTCCTAATAAGACTTGGGTATATGATACCAGTTGTGGTACTCATATATGTAATACCTTATAGGGTCCTAAAGAAAGAAGGAAGTTGAAACATGGAGCTTTAAGTCTGTACATAGGCAATGGAATGCATGCAGCCGTTGAAGCTATTGGATGTTTTGATTTAATTCTTCCTAGTGGTTTAATAATTGTATTAGAAAACTATCATTCTGCACCTTTTGTTACTAGGGGTGTTGTTTCAATTTCCAGTTTGGTTAATAACGGCTATATTCATACATTTACGAATTATGGTATTTCTTTTTCGAAAGATAATGTGTTTTATTTTAATGCAATTCCAAGGGATGAAATTTATGAAATAGATATGCATAATCTTTACCCAAATGTTAGTTCTATGTTTAATGTTAGCAACAAAAGAGCAAACATACGTTGAACTCTTCTTATCTATGGCATTGTCGTTGTGGTCATATAAACAAGAAACGCATGGACAAGCTTCAGCGTGATTGGATCTTGCAACCCACTCACGATGAATCATTTGAGAAATGCAAGTCTTGTATATCTGGGAAGATGACACGTAAGCCTTTTCCACATCAAATGGAAAGAGCTAAGGATCTATTAGGACTTATACACACTCATGTATGTGGCCCTTTTAGAACTATGTCAAGAGAGGGTGCTAGTTACTTCATCACCTTTACAGATGATTTTCGCTGTTATGGTTATGTTTACTTGATGAAACATAAACATGAGGTGTTTGAAACATTTAAGGTCTTTCAGAATGAAGTTGAAAATCAACTCAGTAAAAAGATAAAGGCTATTCGATCCGATCGAGGAGGCAAATACCCGAGTCATAAGTTTATTTATCACATGAAAAGTTGTGGTATTGTATCCCAACTTATTCTGCCTTATACAACACAACATAATGAGGTGTATAAGAGGAGGAATCAAACTTTACTTGATATGGTTCGGTCCATAATGAATCTAACAACTCTACCAAAATCCTTTTGGGGATATGCTCTCGAGTCTGCAGCTCGCATTCTTAATATGGTTCCAACCAAGAAGGTTAAAAGGACGCCTTATGAAATATGGCACGGGAAAGCTCCCAAGTTATCCTACTTAAGGGTTTCGGGTTGTGAGGTACTCGTGAAACGAGACGCACCTGACAAACTTGATTCTAGGTCCCTTAAGTGTATCTTTATAGGATACCCAAAGGAACCGATAGGTTACTACTTCTGCTATCCACTCGAGAACAAGATTTTTGTTGCTCAAAATGTTGAGTTCTTTGAGAATAGCCTAATGGTACAAGAAGCGAGTGGGAGTCATGAACTTCTCAAATCGAGTGGGAGTGACAAAGGACTTAAATTAATTCAAGAAGAAGATACACAACCTTCTGAAAATACTAGCAAAATATTGAAGTTCTTATTTGTAGATCCGCAAGGATACCTCAAGCACCAGATATATATGGCATATATGTTGATGTTAAGGAATATGGATTAGAGGATCTTAATGAACCACCTAATTACAAAGGTGCATTATCAGATCCTTAATTTGATAAATGGCTTGAAGCTATGAATACAGAAATGCAATCTATGAAAGATAACAAACTTTGGGTTTTGGTTGATCTTCCTCATAATGGTCAAATTGGTGGGAGTAAATAGCTTTTCAAGAAAAAGACTGACATGGATGGCAAGTACACACCTTTAAAGCTCTTCTTGTAGCAAAAGGCTATACCCAAACCTACGGTGTAGATTATAGGGAAACCTTCTCTCCTGTTGCAGACATTAGAGCTATAAGGATTCTTTTAGCCATAACCACGTTCTATGACTATGAGATTTGGCAAATGGATGTCAAAACTGCCTTTCTAAATGGTCACCTAAGTAAGGACATATATATGGGGCAACCTGAGGGGTTTGTTGATCCAAAACATCCCAAAAAAGTATGCAAACTTCAACGTTCCATCTATAGATTGAAGCAAGCATCTAGAAGTTGGAATAAAAGATTTGATGTATAGATCAAGAAGATTGGTTTTACTTAAAATCTTGATGAGCCATGTGTATATCTCAAAGCTAGTGGGAGTAATGTTGCGTTCCTAATCTTGTATGTCGATGACATATTACTCATGGGAAATGATGTGTTTCAAAAACTTTAAATTTATAAGACTGAAAATACCGGATAATTATATGGAAACACACGGGTAAAAGTATAACCCACGTATGCAGTATAATCTTTTTAGGTAAGACCAGGTCGTCTACAGGGACTAGAGTAGTGTTCAAATAATCAAAAAGAAAATAGACTTTAAAAATTTTGAAAATAAATTTTACTTTACCAATGATAAAAAGTATGACTACTCAGATAGTTGAAAAATAACTTATAAGTGTTGGAAATGATTTGACCTCGAAGATGGGGTATTAATTTATAAAGACGATTTCTCGTTAGAAAATGTTTTCACAAATCAACTTGTTAACTTAAGACTTATATTTAGTTAACTATACCAAATGTGTCACTCAAATAATCTTGTTACTATTATATCAAAGCTTATTTTGTTTATCAATTTACGAAAGTGGATTTCTCGTTACATATGTTAAAGACCATAGACAAATCTTTAAAACCACATAGATCATAACGGGTCTTTTGACCTATACCGATATGATTATATAATCTAAGTTAATAAGCAAAAATAGATAAGATGGGATATAACAGGGTTGCAACATAAGCTTAGGATTAATGCATTCAAGATCATACCAAACACTTATTCATTATCATAACTTCACCGAGTAGTCATGAGAGATTCATGGCTAAGGAGTTCATAACAAAAGTACTCATTACATAAATTTCCATTATTTCAATAACAAGGTAAGAAAAATTCTTCGTTCTTGATCATTAGATCTTTTTCTTCAAGTGAAAAGGTATTTCTTGGTGTTTTGGTGAAAGGGGAAAGGTATGTGTGTGTAGAATGAGATAGGTAGTGAGAAATGGTTGTGAGAGGAATGATTTAGTTGAGAAATTTCGTCTTAATTTATATGCAAGATTTGGTGAAAAGTGCGGCGCACTTATAAATAAGTGTGGCGGACTTGGTGAGTTAATGTGATAGCATTTAATGACTTTTACTGGAAGTGCGGCGCACTTACAAATAAGTGCGGCGGTTTTGAGGAGTTAATGTAGGTGCATTTAATGGACTTTAATTCTTCAATCTTTGGGAAAATGTACGGCGCACAATATTGTAAGTGCGGCGGTTTTTGAACTTCAGAGGAAAGTGCGGCGCACAATGTAACAAGTGTGGCGGACTTCTTGAATTTTGGCTAGAAATATTACTTTTCTTGTATTCGCCTCCCAAAGTGTATAGATTCTTAAGCTTGGGTCTTTAGAGTCTTCAAGTGAACCTATAAGTAATTTAAGCTTGATTAAGTATCGAAAGTTAACGAGAAATGATAAAATATATATAAATAACGCCATAGAAAACATGTATAATTTAGGCGTTATCAAATTCCTCCACACTTAGCTTATTGCTTGCCCTCAAGCAATGGAAGCGAGAAAATAAAATCATTTATCGTGACTTGGAGAAAATTTGATTTTTTATAAGAGATTGCATTTTAGATAACTTTTCAGGCATAGACTTACAACATAGCACCTTACATAGGGATAGTGTTTGATTTTAAAATCCACTCAGCCACTCAGATAGGGTTTAGATATGATTTTGTGAAGAACACTCAATTTGCATAGATATAATCTAGACAGCTACCATAGGCTTGTACTTAACACATAAACCTGACCGAAGGGTGGAACTTAGGTACTAGAGAGGATTCAATCTTTATGCGTCGAACATAAGCCTTTATTTCTTTAAACGATTATAACACATATATATAACTTTTTTTTGATCATATACTAAGGTTTGGCACAAGACTTCTTCAATCAATTTCAGATACTTTAGCAACATAGCATTTAAGGGATCGCTTGCAATAACATAGACTTGCGGGATACATTACATGTGATAGGCTTCGTTCTAGTAAATGATGATTAAGCACAAGTTCTAGAGCTTCTAAATTACCGTCTCTCTCAAATATAATTATCAACCAATACCAATGATCCAGAAAAGGCGACAAAGACCATACATACACATCCGTAATGACATAATAGACACATATGACTGCAATCAAACCTTAACTCGAACAAGCTAAATGCATCAATTATCTTAGGTACCAAAGGTGGATACCCGAATATTCTAAAGGCTTAGATTTCTCACAATTTTAGTGGATTGGGGTGTGCTAGCTATAATGTCAATCCGGTTGGATTTGCCTTACTAAGAGCATTTTTTACTTTTGAAAGCATATATAATTAAGATTTTTCATAAAATATCAGCTAGAAAATTTTTAACAGGGCAAACATAGAAGGATATGATTAATTTTTCCTATTTGGCTCCCCTCCACACTTAAGTTGAACATTGCCCTCAATGTGATAACTGATAATAGAGATAAAATAGGGAAAATTAAGGGAAAACGGTACTTCCCGGGGCATAGAGAAATGCATAGCTGAGGTAGAGCTATCTTGAGCATACGTCGTAATTTTCCATATCTTCGAGCTAAATTACCTGCATAAGAGTAAATATACAAAAGCACACAAAAAGAAAATATTTTTGTTTTTTTTAGAAAATAAATAATATTAGTAGAAGAATGGAGGAGGAACTCCTCCACACTTAAGTGAAAGCACGGGTTGCCTCCCGAGAAGCGCTTAATTTTTAAAAGAGTCATTAGCTAGACTCGTATTTCAGGAGTTATTAGTTTAGGAAAAAAGGAGTGACTGTTTCCCTTGGGTCATTGTCTTCTTCGTGATATAGTTTAAGTCGATGACCATTGACTATGAATGTCTTTCTATCTTTTCCATAAAGTTCAACATATCCAGTGGGTATTGATGTTTCACTATATAAGGTCCTAACCATCGGGATCTGAGTTTTGGTTATTTAAATTTGTACATTAAGTGAAATAGCAGGACTTTATTTCCTTGTTTGAATTCCTTTCTCATTCTTAATTTTCTCTCATGCCAGACTTTGGTTCTTTCCTTGTAGAGACGAGAGTTTTCATAAGCTTGGTATCTAAGTTCATCTAACTCGTGTAACTAAAACATTCTTTTCTCACCAGCAGCGATGAGATCTGGGTTACAATTCTTTAGTGCCTAGTATGCACGGTGTTCAATTTTAAATGGTAAGTGGCAGTTTTTCCATATATTAGTTTGTATGGTGTAGTATCGATAGGTGTTTTGTAAGCAGTACGAAAGGCCCACAGAGCGTCATTAAGTTTTCTTGACCAAATAGCATGATTGTCTTTAACAGTTTCATCAAGAATTCTTTTAAGAGCTATGTTCGTGTTTTCAACTTGACCACTAGTTTGAAGGTGATAAGATGTAGAGAACCGGTGATTAACTCCATATATTTTCATGGTTTTTCCATTATTTTATTACAGAAGTGAGTACCTCGGTCGCTGATTAGAGCTTTGGGCATTCTAAAACGGAAAAATAGTTTCTTCAGAAAGGCGACTACTACTCGGGCATCATTGGTTGGTAAAGATTGAGCTTCAGCCCATTTAGATACGTAATCAACAGCGACTAGAATGTATTCAAACTTATATGATTTTGGGAATGGTCCCATAATGTCGATACACCATATGTCAAAAATTTCACACACTTGAATGTTGTTTAAGGGCATTTCATTACGTTTTGATATATTTCCAGTCTTTTGACATGCTTCACATAAGAGAACTAGAGTATGAGCTTCTTTGATGATTATTGGCCAGTAAAATCCTGAATCAAGGACTTTTTTAGCAGTTCTGTTTGGTCCATAATGTCCACCTGTTGGTCCGTGGTGACATTGATCTAAAATGGCTCAGGTTTCTGGTCCAGATATACAACGTCTGATCATACCGTCGAAGCATACTTTGAAGAGATAAGGTTCCTCCGTAAATTAGTGTTTGAGGTCAGAGAAGAATTTGTTCTTTTGTTGATATGTCATTCCCTTTGGTATAATATTACCGACTGGGTAGTTTGCAAAGTCTGCGAAGCATGGTTCATTAATGTTGATTTCCATAAGAGTTTCTCCGGGAAAGTTATCATCTACTTCACTATCATCGCTTGTTTCATCATTTTCAATTCGGGATAAGTGACCGGCTGCAACATTTTCTATTCCTTTTCTATCTTTGATTTCTATGTCAAATTCTTGCAGAAGTAAAATCCATCGAATAAGGCGTGGCTTAGAATCTTGCTTTTTAAATAAGTGCTTTAGAGCTAAATGATCAGTGTAAACAATAGTTTTTGAGAGAATAAGATAGGATATGAATTTGTCAAATGCAAAAACTACAGCCATAAGTTCTTTTTTGGTTACAATGTATTTTTGTTGAGCGGAATTAAGGGTTTTGCTTGCGAAGTAGATTGGGTGAAAGTTTTTACCATGTTTTTAACCTAAGATGGCTCCTATAGCGAAATCACTTGCATCACACATAAGTTCAAATGGAAGATTCCAGTTTGGGCTTACGATCACAGGAGCACATGTGAGTTTCTCTTTCAATGATTCAAAAGCTTTTTATCATTCACCATTGAACTCAAATGGAGTGTCTTTCTCGAGCAGTTTAGTTAGAGGTCGAACAATTTTTGAGAAGTCTTTAATAAAACGTCGGTAAAAACCGGCATGTCCGAGAAAGCTTCTAACACCTTTGATATTAGTAGGGGGTGGAAGTTTCGAGATTACATCGATCTTTACTTTGTCGACTTCAAGTCATGTACTAGACACCTTGTGATCGAGTACAATTCCTTCTTTGACCATGAAGTGACATTTTTCCCAGTTTAAGATGAGATGAGCGTCTTTACAACGTTGGAGCATTTTATCGAGATTATTAAGGCATGTGTCGAAAGAGTTTCCGAAGACGAAGAAATCATCCATGAATACTTCGACGGATTCTTCGATCATATCGTGAAAGATTGCCAACATATCTTTGAAATGTGGCAGGAGCATTACATAAACCAAAAGGCATTCGCCTATAAGCATATGTTCTGAAAGGACAAGTGAATGTTGTTTTTTCTTGATCATTAGGATCGATAGGAATTTGAAAATACCCAGAAAAACCATCGAGGAAACAGAAATATTTATTTCCCGCGAGTCTCTAGCATTTGATCCATAAAAAGTAATAGAAAATGATCTTTTGCAGTTTCTTCGTTGAGTTTATGATAATCGATGCATACTCGCTGATATGTGTGAAAATACATATCCATTTTATATCAAAATTGACCCTAAAAAGACAAAATTATGCTTTAAATGCTTGAATACTGCTTGTTTTGTCTTTATGATTGTGTAGGTACGGATAAAGCAAAAATCATAAGAAAACGGTCAAAATCGGGCAAGCATAAACACGGGAACGGAAGAGCACGCAAAGAGCCGGGAGAAAGCTATCAAAAGTCAAGAATGGTCAACTTAAGTCAACCTTTGGTCAACTTAAGTCAAACCACAAAAAGACAAAACTCCAAATATTTCCAAATCAGTCCCTCAACAGTCAACTCATGGTCAACTTAGTCAACCCATATAAAGACAAAAATCCCAAAGTTACCAAACCTGTCCTTCAAAAATGACAAAATAACAAAATTGGTCCCTAAATTAAAACAGGCTATAACCCTTTTACTTAAACCATTACCCGAATTTAACCCAAGGCCCAAATATAAGCCCAGGTCAACGAGCCCTATTCCCTCAGTCAAATCTCACCCCACACTCGTATAAGTAAAAAATGGCGCCAAGAACAGTTTCTACTGTTCATCATCTTCTTAGTTTTACCACGGGGTCAAAACAAGGGGCAAGTGTAAATTAAGGACGTGGATGGGTAATTTGAAGTATAAAGTACAAGATGGCAGGGTTATACGTCATTGAAGAGACTCCTATTGGTCAATTCTCACAAAGGAATCACACGTGGTCAAGTGAAGAAACACACCAATGATTGGAGAATTACACTAAAACATCTCACAGAAGTAACACAAAGGTGTCACATCACGGATTGCCACGCTGGCAATCCGTGTGAGCTTGATATTGATCTAACGGCCAAGAGTGATTCTCCAATCATTGAAGGAATGTACGGATAGGATTGAGAGGAGCGTGTAACAAACCTGCACCTAGAAGCTTCTCCTTGCTGCTATATAAAGCCTCACTCCTCACACACAGAGAATTTTTTTATTATCTTCTTAATCGAGTCTAGTGTAGCTTTTAGATAATTTTTAGCTTATTCTAGCTTTTAGCTTATTTTTACTGTTTTCATCATCATTGTAATCTCTTTCAATATTGTAATCGTTTTAAAGTTCAATGAAATATCTTTTTGCATTTTAAAATTCTGTTTTTCACTTTATATCTCAAATAAGCTGTTATGGTTAAATAAGCTAAATATGTCTCTATAAGCTCTCAAAAGCTCACATACCTTGATCAACAATGGAATTGGATGGCTGCTTTAGTTGATCAAGGAAAGGGTTAGTGTTTGATGGTCAAACAATAAGATTTAGTTATATAAGTTGTAGCTAGCTTATTTGAGTTTGAGCTTTGAGCTTAAGCTCCCTTTAAGCTCTATTAAGAGCACTCACCTCTGTTCTTGCTGAGGTGTGAGGTACACTTCCCTTTTACTCTTTTAAATCTCATTAAAAATCCAAATAAATATGCTTAGTGTAGCCTTAATTTGATGATTAGCTTGATTTGCTTATTATTGCTATTTTCTGGTTTAGATCTGCTTACTTGTGATAGATATAATTAGTCTATGCTTAATTAGTAAACTTCTTAGCTTAAATTTCACTTCCATATGCTTTCTATCTTAAACTGCCAAAAACAAAAAAAAATATTAGCTTAAGGTTAATTAGCTTAATTCAGTAGGTGAAAGTTATTAAAAAGCTCTTAGTAGTTCTTAAATTACTTAGTTGGATATCTGTTTTTGTCAATGAAGGCTTAAAATAATCTGTTTTAGAAAAAAAAACTTAAATATTGAAAGTTAAAGGGGTGTTTGGCATTAACTTGAAAACGGGTCATTTTGGTTGTTCAAATGGGTTCAGGTCATTGGGTCAGTTTTACCTAGCTTAGATTAGGTCTTAGGATTAAGTTTAAACAATTTTTAATGGTTAAATCTCAAGTTTTAGTTCAATAGTTCTCAATATTTGAATCTGTTAGGAGTTAGTTAAGTCACCTAGCTTATTTGGTTGGACTTAGGTTTAGGTACTTGTAGTTCATCATTCTAGTTGATAAAAGAGTTAGGAAATGCAGTAGAAAGTTTCAAGTAGGCTGTCATTGTGCATCAAGGATTTAAGTTCAACTGTTAAATGCATCAGTAGACTTTATTAGTCAAACAACCTTTTTAAGTTAAAAATTAAGTTAGTATAAGTCAGTTTTAACTTTTCAACTTTGATGCACAGCTAGCTTGTAGTCCAATCTCAATTCTTCAAAGCTTAATTTTGCCTTTAAAGCTTATTTCAATATCTGTTTTTAGACTGCAAACTGGAACTTTTTCATTTTACAAGAGTTTTGAAAGTTTTCAATTTTGTGCAACAGCTGTTTTCATTTATCTTTTTCTTAGACTATATAAGTTTCAAAATGATTTTTAAAATCTTTTCTGAGTAGTATTCCAAGTCTACTTTCTAGATTTAGTAGTATTCCAAGTCTACTTTCTAGATTTATCAAGCTTATCAGCATAAGGATCTTTCAGATGGCTTATTTTTAAGCCCAAAGTAGGCTACTTAAGACTGCATGACTCAGTGTAAACTGAGTCAGTTGCATTTAGCTTATTGAGCTAATAAGCTCAAATCTCTTAGCTTATTCTTATTCTCTACTTGTTTCTTAATTTTTTAGTTTCAGTTATTCATAGCTTATTCATCTTTAGTTTAGCTTATTAGCTTATAATTACAGTAAGGTTAGTTTAGTTTTTAAAAGTAAAAAGTTCAAGTCTATTTTAAATAAGCATTTTCCAGCTTATTAATTAGGTTTTATAAAAAACTTCTTTTACAAAACTTGTTAGTATAAAGCTTATCAATAACTTTGTTTTTTAAGTTTTTCAAAAATAAAAAAAAAGGGAACTAGGGAAGCCCGGGTGAGCAAGGCTCAAACCCGGGACCTCTACCCAGTTCAACCCTTTATAACATACACTCACTACC